>PVIR01017601.1:0-34817 GCA_004026965.1 Petromus typicus | reverse complement strand
TTAGCTCTTGCCTTCCTCTCTCTCTCTCTTGCCTCATCCAGCCCTATGCTTCCTCATCGTTCTGTAACTTATACCTATCATAGGTAGTATTTCATGTTTTATATTTCATAGAAATTTAAATTTTGCAAATATTAGGAAGGTTTATATTTAAAATCACATTTTAAAATGGGTTTTTACAATACAATTTCCATCTTAAAAACTTAAGAGTGAAATAAGCTTTAAAATCATGTAATTTAACCATCTTGTAAAATATTTATTATAGTCAAATTGATGTACCTTCAAGACATCCTCTTAAGTAAAATAAACAGATCACAGATGTGTAAATATCATGTCTTTCCTCTGGTATGAAAAATGAAGATGTGAGTTCTAGTGTATATAGTAGATATTGTGAAATAGAAAATACTTAAAAGGAAATAGGGTGTAGGGGTAAATAACGAGGGGGAAATAAGGTGATGGTAAAAATAAAAGGAAATTAAACTTACGTATATAGGGGTGGGGGTTATAGGGTGGATAGGGAAATGGGAAAAAATAAGAATTAAGTTGTGTCATATACTGGCACAAAACCAATAAAGATTTGAATTTAAAAACTAGCTTATATTTAAAAAATAAAACAATGTTCACAGCTAGGAAGGACACAGTAACTGGGTTAAACATTATATGTGTGGTCTTCATCCTACTAAAGTGTCATATCACTGTCAATTTAAAATCAAGTGTAAGAGTTCTGCCTTTGCTCTTTGTGTTGTTTATGTATGGTGGTACTTTGAAAAAGATTTAGGTAATTGTTTAAATATTAAGAACAATAAATACTTACAGTATCTAATACAGGTGCTATTATATTATTAGCTGACATAGTCTTGTCTATAACAGTGATCTGATGAGAAGAGACATCCCCAAAAGCTAGGAGCAAATGCATAAGCAATTTGGAATGTAGAAATCCAGCTGAAGGGTAGACAGGGCTGACCCAGCCATGACGTTTTCAAGACCAATAACAACTACCTCAGGTTGGCCACAGAAGTGTCGCTCAGATGGCAGCAGAAAAGCAACTGTAGAAGAGCAACTGCATCGTATGGAGTCCAACTACTGCAATGAAGGTGAGACCAAGACTTGTCATACCTCAATGGCAAAGGAAGAGAGAAATGGCAACACTTTGCCTCCTACCAAACCCCATAAAACCCTCTATAATGAAAACCATAACTAGAAACTCTGCCCTATCCTATGCCATCTTGCATTTTATTAATTATAACTTTACTGTTTTACTTCTACTTCACATAACAGCTCGTATTCCTGAAGTGGCCCTGTGTTTTTCCATATGTCATAAAATGTCCTAGAGAATATACTAGTTTTATTTTTAGTAATGTTAGCACTGAAATATAATACCATTTATTGACTTATTTAATTCATCATAGACAATGATGTTTATAGGATGTAGACAGAAGGATTATATACTGGCAAAAATCATGACAGGTACCAACAGAACCTAATTGCATGCTCATTTGAAATTCAGTGCTAAATTTTATAATCTCATGCAAATAAGAATCCATCAAAGTGAGACAAATAAAATGATACACTCAGATGTTAGTAGAAAAGTGAAACTTCCAGCAATCCATTAATGACAAAACAAAACAAAAACTATTACTAAAAACCAAAATAAAAAAGTTGAAATAATAAATGTCATAAGCGTTCCTCAAATTATGTAAAAAACATTTTCATAGTTTGGTCCTGTCAAGTGATAACTGGAAGGCTATGAACTGACTTGGAAAATGATGTTATTTTCAATATATTGTAATCAGCATAATAATGAATAGTGCTTGAAAAGGAATAGCTTTTAGTTTTCATTTATCCTTTTGGTATCATATATCAAGCATTGGACTTACACATGACCACATTTTTTACATAGCCCTCTGAACCAATTAGGCTGAGTACTGGACACAGGGTAAAAATTTCCTAAATGCAGTAGCGAAGCACTGATTCCTTTGCTATAAGACCAGTAGGTCTTGTCAAGGATTCTACTCCTCAAGAAAGATAAAATGTTGAATTCATGATGAGTAATCTCCCAATTTCAAAACCACTATGCAACAGTAGAAAGAATTCAAAACTAATGAAAGACTAAGAAAAATAGGCTGTAATGACAAAGACAATTTACGTTTGCACTATATTTCATTGGATGAAAATTAAGCCTTCCTCACAGTTTTCCATTATATTTTTTGACAGCAACATATACTGATGGTAGTTTGTTGCAATTCATGTCCCCAAACACAGTTCTGAGGGCTCTCCATGTGTCTGGCACTTTCTAAGAGCTTTATGTATTAACTTATTTAATCTTCTTGTGAATAGCATAGATCCATTATTTACCTCTCTTTGCAAAAATGAAAATACAAGTACAGAGATGTTAGTACACAACATTTCAAAGATCTTAGCTACTAGAATACGTATTCTGGATTTTGTCCCAAGTTGTTTGTCCCAAGAAAAACGTAGATGAACTCTAGGGTCAACTTAAGTAGTAACATTCTAAGCAGACTCCTTTCCTGAGGGTCTTTTGAGGATGAATTCTGTCCCAAACACTTGGTACACAATAACTCACTGCTTACTTTATGAAAACCTATTAAATATGCATCATTAGCCCAGTTTTTAAAATTTAAAAAATGGAAGCATAATAACTTGTTCCTGGCCATATAAACAGTGGTAATGAATCCAGAATAATTTTGCCTGACTCTAACTTTCATGCTACCAACAAGGAGGATATGTGTTCTCTTTTTGACACATGCCCAAATGGTAAGATACATGAAGGAGAAAATCACAGTTGTTTAGCCATGCCAGGCATCCTTTCACGTTTTAAAAAACCAGAGAGACTGGTTTCCATAGTAAAAAGAAAAATAGGCAAATGTGCCAGGAATGAAAATAAATTATTCAAACTCCAGATTCACAACTAATCCCTAAGGATTCTGAGACCCCTCTGCCCTGTGTGAGCTTACTTAGCACAAAGAGCAGCTCTTGGAGTCTACTCAAACCTCCAGATAATTTCATGGAATAAATACTTCAGAAGGTGGCTACAGAAGGGCTGAGGTTAAGCATAATATTTTTCATTTCAGCAAAAGCTCATTCTGCTGCATTTTGCTGGAATGCAAAGCATATTAAACATGTCTCCATATGTAGTAAGGTGCTAATGACTCTAAGTAACAGAATACTCACACTATGGGGTACCTGTATATTTCTTTAATATGGACCAAGATGGCCACTTATCCTTAGCAATTTTGACCTTCAATTCTAGCTAACATTAACATTGTCATTAATAGTTCTTTCTCTTCCTTGTTGTTTTCCCTTGTCTAAACCCTTTGTTTTTATTATTATAATAATGTTACTTATCCTCTATTTTCAGATTAAATACACACAGATGCAAAATCCTATATCATAAATTAATCAAAATCAGCAAAACTAATGAAAGAAAGGAGATTATAAAGTAAATAGTATGGTTAATCAACTCTGAATTTTGGAAATAAAATGGTACACAAACAACCAGTAACAACAAAGCAAAATTAACTTGCTTCCAGAAATAAAAAAATTGATGGTAAAAAAGAAAAAACAGAAACAAAGCCCTGGTTAACATGAATTAAAGCACCAAATACAGTAACATTATTCTAACATATATGACTCACAAAAATAACTGAAACAGCAAACTAAACCCATAGCTATGTATGTGTGTAATTTATCAATGCACATGAGAATATTTAAAACCAAATAAATTAATTCCTAGTTGCCAAATTAAGGAAAAGCTTGTCAGGTCCTATCTTGCTTGATTTGTAGGAATCTGAGATCAGTCTTTCTTCGATTTTAGCAGCATTATGCTTTTAGATGTTCTTTTCTCTTCAGCCACGTTATCTTTCCTGTATTATTGATTTTTGTTCTCACAACTCCATTTTAGTTTTCATGGCATACTATTGCTAGTCTTCCTTTCATTTTTCAAATTTCATAATAAAATGATTATCATCTAACAATACATTCAGGAGTAGTCCTGAGTATTAAATGATAGAACATGTGTAGTGCTTAAAGTAGAGCTTCCACACAGTGATCACAAAAGTATTTATCACTGATATAGTGTTTCAGTATCCATACAGCTTCCTAAGGAACTTGAGTGATACTGTGACTTCAAGTGCCACTAATTAAGGATGAGTGACATGCCTATACTTACAGATCATTTAAATATCTCTGAATTTTAAACAGAGATACACAATGAACAGCTGGCCATTTTCACTTGAATTTTAAGGTGTGAAACCCAGTGTGCTAAAAATAGAAGTTTTCATTTCCAACAAACTAAATGTAGTTGGATTTCATTAAGAAATCTAAGGGTTGTCTCTTTCTAACGTCATACATCTGATCAGTGTCCTACTGCTGTTGATTCAATTTCCTATATATATCTCATGTTTATCCCATTCTCCAATGAATTATTGCCATAAGTGTGGTATAAGACTAGATCAAATCTTGCTCTCATCATCATTTTGTTCTCTTAGATCATTTTCTTAGACTCTGTTCCAGTTATTTCCAAGATCAAACACCTTCTTATGTGAATCTCATGAAAGGTAACAAATATTACTTCCCTACCTGCACAAATTACAAACACATTGAGAAATTTTAAAAAGAAACGGCAATTGGGTAATTACCTCTCTCAAAATTGATAAAGCTGTGTTGGAGATAGGTTTTCTTCTTGTAATAAGTGAATTATTTTTTTTCATCTGGGATTGAACTCATGACCTTGTGTTTGCCATGCAGGCAGCAGCACTTCTGAGCTAAATCTCAAACCCAGTCAAGTGTACTTTTAAATATTGAATCATAGAATTAGAAAATAATCTTTCCACCTCAAGTGATATTAAACTACAGCAAGACTTCCCAGAAGTCTCCAGAAAGTTCTCCACAAACAACACATGTAGAAGGTGGAGCTATCTTGATACTCTCTTTAACATTTTTTGTTTTTTAGGCAGGGTCTTGCTTTGTAGTTCAGGCTGGTCCTTAACTCAACCTCAAACTCAGTAATCCTCCTGCCTCTGCCTCCCAAGTGTTGGAATTACGGGCATGAGCCACCATACCCAGTAGTGTGATACGTGGTACTGATTGCTGATGAGTGTGAGTCACCACACCTGGTATTGCTGTATGTGGTTACCGGGCTGGCTTAGGATCTTGCACTTGTTTGGCAGGTGCCAGAACCAATAAACTGAATCTCCAACCCTCATTTAACTCTTAAGTTTATCTTTCAGATAAGCCACTCCTCACAGATCCCTAGGAGTAAGGAAGGTGGGGTGTCACACCATTGGAGCTCTTTACCCTGGGACAAAACATCCTGTGACATCTTTAAAACTAATGTGGGTGACCAAAATATTTTTGATCCAGTCTTCCATAGCCCATCTTCTCATTCTCCATCGTACATTCTAGGTCCTTCTCTCAATTTCAAAGTGCATTTCACAGCTTGTCAACAGACTTACTAAACTCAAAACAGGAGCAGAGGAAATTACTTATTCAACTAATTTTGAAAAATGTTATATCATGTAAAGTAAAACAACTTCCTCACCATAAGAATTTTTGTGTATCTGTCTATGCTAAGTGAGAGTTGTATCTTTCCAAAAGAGAGGAGAGTAATCTCAGGTCATATACCACGTGATTTGCTGCAACACTGAGGAAAATGCTGCTGTAGTAAAAACACTGCAACTGAAGTTACACAACTTTGTTGTTCATGCTTCTAAACTACTGTTCTTCCATCTGCACTGCTCTGAATCTCTGTCACTCCTATGCTTCATAAGCCCCTATGACCTTCAAGACTTGGTGCCAAAGTCACCTCTTAACCCCTGTCAGGGGCACTAGACTCTCCTTACCCTCAGTGGTTGTTAGCAGTTTCTGGCTTCTATAATTGCATCACTTTTCAACCTGTACCAGGTTGTAACGCTCTCGGTCTTTTTTTTTTTTTTTCTTTCTTCCCAGTTTACCACATTGGAGGTACAAGAGATTTAAAAAATGATTCTTTTATGCTTTGTGTCTTGAGCGGCTTGAAAAATTGTAGCGATTTGACAAACAAATGTAAAAAGAAGAATGCAGTTGGGTATGCTGGAACGCAGTTGAGATTCGGCCTGTGTTACAGGCCCACCTGCCCACTGCCTCATGAGTGCTCGCCATGTTCCAGTCATTCAGCTCAGCACTTTTTCTTTCTCACCTCCCTTGAAAAGTGCTTCCATCTGAAGCTCCTTAAATCTTCTGCTTACTTAATCCCCTCTCTCCCTTCTTTATTTTTATAAATAAGCACGATAAGATGCCCTTTTGCAGCTTTTGAAACATAACCTATGTTTAATGTAACAATTATTTATTTATGTATATATTCTGTGTTGCTTACTTATGGTATCTCTATGAACACAGTGCTTAACATATTATATGTGAGCAATAGTCACCGAATGAATAGACAATCAGTTATGCTTCTGATCCAAGTCCGGGCTTGCTTTTCATTTGGAATTTTATGACATTCATTTAATCAGTGTCCCACTCCACATCCACTCTGTGGTACAATGATGTTTTGTGTTTGTTTTCCTTTCCCTATCTCCAGTGCTTCTGCCCACAATTTGTTACTCTGCATGCTGGAACACGACTTACAAATCAATCCTCACCTCCTATGTGTCGTGCTGCTATCTTTCTCTGCAAATTATTGCTTAAAGGTCCCTCAGGTTAACTAGAGCATACAAAAGGCAGAGACATTCTACAAGGGCTTGTTTCTGTTGACATTAAAATAGTGGGTCACACTATATCCAGAAAATTCATGTGGAAATGGCAGTCTGATATATTTCTTTAGAGAGCAAAACAATTACAGACAAGCAATTTTCTTTCCCAAGAGTCTAGTAAAGTGCTTTCCTTCTGTCACCGTTCAATATTTTATATTGTGGTGAGTAAGTACACCTTTTCTATCCAATTAAGGAAGCCATCAACAAGCCACAGAATAAATAGCTAACTAGCCACATAAAGAACACATGTGAGTGTACAACCTCATAACACCTTTTTTCAAAATTGACCATAAATAGGAAAACTAAGAAACTTCTTTTTTCAACAAATGTGAAGAAAACTCTATTGATACAATTATTTTCCTTGCTTCTAGTGCTTATGTACTGGAAGTTGTTTTGACATTATCATAAAAGGAGAATACTGTTCAGTGGGATACAGCTTCCAGAAACTGTAATGGTCATGCTAATTCAAAAGGACCCTGTCTCACTCAAGGTTGAGATCAAGATTTTAAAATGATTTTCTTGTTTTAAAAACAAAAGCATTTTTACATAATAACAGCAAAATAAGTGTTCCACAGAAATTAACTGAAGTCCCACTATCAAAAGGTTAAAATTTGGGCTGGAGATTTAGCTCAGTGGTTCTGCCTCCTGCCTTGCAAGCACAGGGCCCCTAGTTTGATCCCCGGTAACCACATCAATGCCAGGCATGGTGACTCATACCCAGCAGTAATACACCACATACCAGTGTCGGGCATGGTGGCTCACACCTGGAATCCCAGCACTTGGGAGGCAGTGGCAGGAGGACTGTTGAGTTCGTGGCTGAGTTCAGGACCATCCTGAACTACAAAGTGAGACCATCTCAAAAAAAAAAAAAAAAAAGAAAAAAGAAAGGTTAAAAGTATCTGAGGATAAAGTGTATACAGACAGGATTGATAAGGTAGCTCATTATCAAGTGGTAGTGTAAGTTACCAACCTAGAGACTTTCTACTCAGGAATATAATTTGGTTCTACACAAAATTGTGAGGAAAGTATATAACAATCATAATTATAGTTATCTGAAGACAAAATCCAGTCTTGGCTGGGTCAAGTATGCCATATGTATGTCTCTAGCACACCAGAATAATACAGGCACTAACACACCCACCTCAGTGCGCAGAAACTGGCTTAAGGCTGACTGGAGTCAGCCCTGCCCACTCGGTCGTGACACCTACCTCAGCCAAAACCACGCCCATATTTAGTAACGTCACGCTTCAGCCAATCCATAGCCGCCAGAGACATCGTCCATCTCTCTGCCTTCTTTATAAGCTTGTGCGCTGCTTAATAGAAAGCGGAAGTGTTCCTTGAAGCCTTCTGAGTCCGCGTCCTGACTCTGCGACCTCACTCTCCCAGCCTGAAGCCCAAACCTGTTTCTTCAACAACCTTGACATCAACAGCTATCATTCCAAAATATCTCCATGATTTCCTTTTTAGCTAATCCCTCATGTTTCATTCCTTCTGTAATTACACACATATCTTCATCCAACAATGCCACAGCCAGATCCAGATTCTGCTATGGTTTTATCTTACCCAGATAGTACAGCTTTCTTTTTGCAAAGTAATTCTTATAATGTCCAGTATTTGTATTAAACACATATATTCTTGTTTTCAACTTTTTTTTTTTTTTTTTTTTTTTTTTTTTTAGACAAGGTTTTTGCTTTGTAGTTCAGGCCGGCCCTGGACTCACTATGTAGCCCAGGCAAGCCTCGAACTCAAGGCAATCCTCCTGCCTCTCCGCCTCCTGAGCGCTGGGATTACAGGTGTGAGCCACCACGCCCAGTATTGTGGTATGGTGGTACCGGGACTGAATTCTCAGGACCCTGTGCTTGCCAGGCAGCTGCCAGAACCACTGAACTAAATCCCCAGCCCTCAACTTAACTTTTTAATGTGCACACAACGTCTTATATGTTCCACCTTTATTTTGTCCATCTTATTTTTAAGGTGAAAATGAGATAATGAAAATGAAAATATTTAATATAAATAATAGTATTTTCATAGTGATGAAATAAAAGTTTTAAAAGTTCTTTTCCAATTATTTAACTGAAATGCATATGCCCATTAATGAAAACAATAAATATCAAACCAACAAAAATATGACACATGTCTTGTCAACAAAAGTTAACCCATATTATATGTCATAATATAGCATTTGAAAATGTTAATTTATGTACCTAAATATCCTAAATGAATTCAGATATTTAATTTTCAAGGGACAAATAACACATTCATAACTTTAAAAATAAATATCGTACGCAGATGTGTAAAGGCTTATGATAAACAACAATTTGATTTTTTTTTTCCCCTCCTCATAGTGTGTCCTTCTAACCTGGTAATTACCCAGAGGGTAGATTCAAAATGGCTGGGAATGGGCCAGGGAGTTAGCTCAGTGGTTCCGGCACCTGTCTTGCAAGTGCAAGGACCCGGGTTCGATCCCCCGGTAACCACATAACAATACTGGGTGTGGAGACTCACGCCCAGCAGCAACCAGTACCATGTATCACAGTGCCGGGCGTGGTGGCTCATGCCTGTAATCCCAGCACTCAAGAGGCAGAGGCAGGAGGATTGCTGTGGTGTGAGTTTGAGGCTGAGCTGAGGGCCAGCCTGAACTACAAAGTGAGACCTTGTCGCGAAAAACTTTAAAAAAAAAAAAAATGGCTGGGAAATGAGGTTAACCACTGGGCAAGTATAATTGTGGTAACTAAATATATTTCCTTCCTTTAATTTTCATCTTGTAACTTAGTCATGGTACACACTCATTTATTTTAGTCTGTTATCTGATGTCCTCCCACTAGAATATGAGTTTCATGATTAGAGAGATTTATGAACATTTTGTTCACTGATGAATAAATCTCTAGTGCTCTATTTAGAATTGTATCCAGTACACTGTACAGTCAGTGAATATTTATTGAATAAATTAAAAAATGAATAAATATATGTGCACCTATTAAATTACATTGAAGATAATGTTTGGTTCTTGTCAGAGGACTGGAAACAATGGCAAGTTAATCCTGGCATCTTCGAAATAAAAGTTTCTGTTGCCAGAGTCCTGACAGTCCTCCTGCTACCTCCTCTCGGCATAGTTATCAACATCTTCCATTTTATGAGTTACAAAGGTAATTGACCAAGACGGCCTACTTCTAAAATCCTCAGCTTGACAAATCTTCAAGCAGGCTTCTTCTTCTTCTTTTTTTTTTTTTTAGGTTTTTTGAGACAGGGTCTCGCTTTGTGGTTCAGGCTGGCCCTCAGCTCAGCCTCAAACTCACATCACAGTAATCCTCCTGCCTCTGCCTCCCGAGTGCTGGGATTACAGCCGTGAGCCACCACGCCCGGCACTGTGGTATGTGGTACTGGTTGCTGCTGGGTGTGGGTCTCCACACCCAGTATTGTTATGTGGTTACCGGGGAATCGAACCCGGGTTCTTGCACTTGCAAGACAGGCGCCGGAACCACTGAGCTAACTCCCCGGCCCCAAGCAGGCTTCTTCTTGACTGCAGGTTCCTGACCTTTCCTTTCTTAGAATATTTGCTTCAAAACCCTAGGAATTATACATTTTTTCTCTGCCCCTAGATATGTAAATTTTGTCCCAGCCTGTTTAATAACCCAGAAATGTCTTCTTCCTGGACCCAGAAGCCAATCCTTTGAAATATAATCCACAATAAAGAGCCTCCATATTTCAGTCTGTGGGGAGAGAGGAGCTTAGCTTCAATAAGCACCAACAACAAACACATATGGCTGAATCACATTGACCAATCTTTCCTTAAAGTAATCCAGCACTTTTCCACTAGCTCACCTCAGTATTTACAATTCACTTGCCTTTTGTTTCAAAGAAGCTGAGTTAACTGTCTCGCCTCTGCTACAATAAATAGTCTTGGCTTCTGTCACAATTAAATAGTCTTTCTTACCTATTTAAATCTGTCTGGTGCATTTATTTTTTGATATAATCTTGAAATATATTTTGATTAAAATTTATCCAGATTCAGTCCCTTTCTTGAGAAAAAAAGAGCATTAACTCATATAAACAGACAAAGACTCATAATCCATATCTTTGCCTCTTGGGAAATAGAAATGAAACACCACTTAGGATTCAAGGAACCTTATGAACTACAACAGAAATGAAAAGAAACTTTCTTTAAACCAAATATTTCTCTATCTCTATCTCTATCTCTATCTCTATCTCTATCTATGGCAATAATTTTCTACCTGATAATATTTCTCTACTTATTCATTTCTATTTCAGCATTTAGCTTACCAAAGGTCACTGAGGCTCTTCCTTCATTATTTCTCCTTCTCTTCCCCTTACTGCTGATTCATAGAATTTTTTCTAGTTTGTATTGCTAAGAAATGATATCCCATCTCCTTTCACAAGGCTTCGTGCTTTGCTAGCCAAACTACAGATTAACTTCCCTTTCATCAGCATTCTCTTCAAATTAAATTACCTATGTTAGAAAGAGTCACCACACAAGAAAGTAAAATTTGTTTATAAATGCCTCATTGGATCCTAACTAGTGGAGTGTGTAGATGACAGACACCAGAATACACACAGATGGAGCATTTCACTTTTGAATGTCCAGAAACATGCTGCTTTCTTTATTTGCATACAGTGCCAAAGGTGCTCCTTACTTACATGACTTTCTTCTCAAGATAAAATGCATCTTTCTAGCTTTTCAAAACTACTGAATTCAAGGAACAACTGAACTATTGAACTTGATGATATATATATTCAGCATTAACATACAATAAATATTTGACAGCAAAAACAAAGTCCATGCCCTTCCTAAGTACAGAGGGAAAAAGAAGAAAAAGAGTCAGCCTCTAGATTTCTGATCATAGATATTTAGGTGGGGAACAATGCCCTGTTCTTTTAAAGCATATAAAATGTCCTGTAGAATCACATTCCAGTTTACATACAGTGTCTCATGGCTGCCTGTGTGTCTGGGAAAGATAAGGAAAGATATGAGCCTGACTTCCTTTGCAGTGAAGTGAATTATTTGGTCAAGCAATTAGACTGTACGAAGCTTTTCCCATGGAAACTAATTCTGAATGAGGAGCAGCTGTAATATCATAGATGTTCTCTTCAGGGTGGTATCACTTTGGTTTCAGAGACTTCTGGAAATACAGGATCAAATGTTTGTTTTTGTGCTTTATACTTAAGTCTAGAAATTATCTATGACCCCAAGGATCCGGACCATATTTTTTTGAATCAAATCCAGAGCCCAGTTCTCCAGGGCCAGGGAATCTTGGAAAAGTGTGACTCACAAAAGCTTGCTGGCCTGTCAGCGCTCTGCAGGAGCTCCATGATCCATGGCTACGGTGAAGACGCCAGCATGTTAGTCTATTATTTCTAGATTAGCAGTCCCTCTCCTGTCATTGGTTCCAAGAGAACATTCCTAGTTCAAACTGAATTTTACCCCGCTTTAGTTATATGTTCTGAGAAGTCATTTAGGGACCTGAAAATCTATTCCACAAACTAAATAATGACAATCATTTTAATGAAACAATTTTACAAGATTTGCCCAGAAAATAACAGCTTAACTGGACAATTTTGTATGCATCTTAATCACAACAATCAGGATATAGCAATTCCAAGTAAACTGAATGACAAATCAATTTTCCTCAAAGGCAAGAGAATTTTTGAAAAATATAGCCAGCTTTAAAAAAACCATTAACTTGCATAAAACCATAACAGAAAGAAAACATTATTTAAGTCCCAACAACACTGAGGTACACTTCAGCCCTCAAGCTTCATGCTGTTTTGTTCACTTTCTTGCAGATATGGTAACCTGGTGACTTAAGTTAAATCTTATAAATACAATGGTTCCACTGTATTTGGTGGTCAATATACTGTACTGTGTAGTGCTTAGTGAAAAAAGATAATCTGTATGTCTAGTAAAGATGCAGTTTTTAAAACATTTTTGATCCATGATTGGTTGAATCAGCAATAAAAGTAGGTACACAGGATTAGAATTATGTTTGATATTATAAGTAATCTAGATATGATCTTTTATTGTTCTGTAAGTTTACTAAAAAAATTAAATGCGAAAATTTTTTATATCTTCATAGTACATGTCATAAACATATCTTTATTTCTAGAAAATTATCACCCATTTATGTTTCAAATGTCATTCTTCCATTTTATGCTCAATTTTTGAGAATTTTTAAAAAGTTGTACAATTATATATTTTTAATATTCAAATTTTTTACCAGATTATTTTAAAAATAGTATTTTTAAAATACTTTAATCATTTACTGTATTTCTATAATTTATATTTTATTTCTACAGTTTTGATGTTTCAGTCAAATTATTATGTATACCTCAAATCTAATCATTAAAGTTCCTGAAATCATTGGTGCAATCAATCTATACATGAGGTGATTAAAATATAGGTATGCAGTGAATTTATTTTTCTTCAGTATCAGTGACTGAGGAACTTATGCTTGTGAGACAGGTGCAGGGCACTGAGCTAAATCCTTGATATAGGAAATGTTATTTTTTAAAAACTTACCATAGTAAAAGATACATTGCCATAAGTCCCTCTGAAAATACCTCCCCACAGGCACACACTTCAAACATATTTATCTTATGATACTTGAAACTTGACAAGCAGTGCTAGAAGGTTTTTAGGGGGTATTCAGAAGTTGTGATCAAAAGTTAGATGAATGCCACTGCTGACAGTCATCCAAAGGAAGGTAGGGTCATAAAAAAGCAATCAGTAATATTGTGAGTGGGATTAAAGATAAAGTAATTTTTACTTAATGATTTTATGATTTTGTATGTGCATTATATCTCAGTCTGAGGGATGTGTTCTTTCAGATGTTCACTGACTGCTTTTTTAAATGTAAACTCATATTTTTAAATTTAATATATGCAATTCTTACAAAATATACCTTCCTTTCCTCATAAATTTGCATTTACCTTTTTTCATTTATCTTTTCTGAGTTCCAGAGGATTTTATCAACTAGGTCTCTTTAAAGTTCCATCACACCACTAAAGTATTTACTTTCTTTCAAAATAGACTATTCAATTTATTATACTACAGAGACTTTTAAGATTTGTTATTTTAGTAATTCTTAAGGTACAGTAAAATTTATGCCTGTTATAAATTTATCCAGGATGTAGTATTATTTTCTCCTAAGGGTCTTCTGGTAGCCAATTTGTCAGAATCTATCATGTAGCGCCACAAGGAAAAGAACCAAAGTTTTTTTGTCTGAAAAAGATATCATATATAATAATACATTGCTTCAATCATATTGATATAGTGGTGATGGTGCTATTTAATTGCAAACACTAGTTTTTATCTGTTAATAGTGACTCTGAGGATGATTGATATAGGTGCCTTTAGCCAATAATCTGTGCACTGAAATAGTTTATGACATTCATAAAAGTATTGTGGGTTAACACAGACCTAGAACCAATGTTATGTCCACTTAGAAAAATAAGATTCTAGACAGCACCTGTAATTATGTGAAGAAAAGAAAATTAAAATGTTAAAGTTAGGAATTAATATCTGACTGTCTCAGGGCAACAAAAACAGATGGAATATGTTACAGTTGAAAAAGGTAGCCTGTTTCTAATGGAACTTGTGTGACCCAAGGTGGAAAAGCCAAATAACAGCTATTAACTATAATAAACAACTTTGACATTATGGTAATACAAATGTTTTGATTTATGAGGGCTAATTAATTACAGAACCTGTAATATAGAACCCTATATTATGTGCAAAGAAACTCAAGGTTTGCTTTACTACTGTATTCCCACCTTGAGAGAAACAGATAAAATTTTGTTTAATGAAAAGACACAGGGATGTAAAAAAATATGTTACAAGCCATAAAAGCAACACAAATTTCTTAGGAAATGACTGACAAAACACTTAAAATAGTGAAGATACCTGATCAGATGCCCATATTTCAAGTCTATCTATGGAACTTTGTATTTTTAATATAATTTTTTTCAAAAATTTTGATAGATTAAACAGAAAAAATAAGGTTATCACAATTCCACTGCTGCTACATAATTTTTAATATAAAAGATAAAGGTATATTTCTGAACATATGAATATACCACAATATATGATTTAATAAAATTTAAAGTTGTTCATAAATTTATAAGGAATTAAATTTACTTAACCTCACAGATATCTTAGCCCCTCGGGGCAATCTGCAAACCTAGCAAAATCTACAGTAAAGTTTGTCTTGCCTGTTTAAAGCTTCTAGGAAAATGTCATCCATTAACCTCAATTTTGTCCACAAAACAGCATGCATTCATTTTGCTGTTCATTTTGCTCTTCCAAATTTGACACTTTTCCCAAACACAATCATGATACCCTTCCTGGTAAGACGACCTAGTGCTCACTTTTGACTCATATGTTAGCCTTTCTCCTTTTAGACTTTCACTGAATAGTTGAACTTCAAAGGTTTTAGGCAAATAATATAATAGACACATTTCAATTTCATGTAGGATGTGAATCTTCCAATGTGTTTTATATAATATTTGTTTTACAGTAAAGCAATCTTTTTAAAACTTTTATCACGCACCCATACAGAGTCCCTAGGTGCACTTCTGCAGTCTGCATGGAGGCCGGCAGTCTCCGGCGCTTGCACTGCTGTAATGCAAGTCTACCCAACTTTAAAAATAATTAGGTTATAAAGGTAATTTATGCATGTACTGATGTTAAAAACATATGAGAGATTATTATGGGTCTTAAGTACTATAAAATTTCAAAAGAAATTACTTCCATTTTTTTTTTGAGAAATGAAATGTAACTGAACATAAGGACCAAATAAAATTTTATGTGATCCTTTAAATCTTTTACTAATTGATCTTGATCTATTATGTTAATAATACATCTGCTGCTCTTCATTTATGTACTATTATATAAATCTTTTATATTTCCACCTTTCAGTGCTATTATTTGAAGCAATTGTATACAAAGACCAGTAAAGTATAAACCACTTTATAAAAATATAAGAATATAAGGTTCCAGTCCATTTTTCAACACAGAACATAAACATGAACACCAAATGCAGCTCATACATTTGTATTTTTCAATTACAAATACATTGATTTTTATATCATTTATACCAGTGGAAATAAAAAAGGAACACTGATATTGGCCAGAGTAAGGCTTTATGATAGGACAGTCATTTTTATGTGGCAGTTACATAGTTAAATGGCTACTGGATAGCTTACAAATGAAGATCATTTTCCCTCAGTAAAATGATTGTAAAAAAAAACAGTGAACATATATGAGCTGTTAAATTTAAAGAAGACTAAAAGTTGTAATGATGATATAATCTTATTAGTATTCAGAAATAAAGGCATCAGAAGACACAATTCTTTTATAGTCTTTTAAAAAATCTATAAACATCAAATATTCCAAGGGATTTAGTAGATCATCCAAAATCCTAGTATTTAATGGAAGGAAGACAAGGAGTAGGGATAAAATGCAATCTTCATATGAAAGTGATAATAACCAATACATCCACTGTCACAAGTTATGCCTATCCAGGGATTCTTGCCTTTAATATTTCTGATTCTTCATGATACTCTGTCTTACAGTCTGAAATGGCTAAATCTTTGAGTTTTTAATATTTCTTACATGAATCTTGATGTATTACTGTAATTTTTAAAACATAAAAATTTATAACGTAGTGCCTTCTTTTGTCCCTCAAAATTCAATACCATTGCTGTTATCTGTAAACCACATCATGACTTTAATAGATACTATAATAAATCAGTCTGATAAATGAGACTATATTACCCAAGCCATCCAGATTCTGTTACAGTTAGTGTTTTGAAGTCATCAGCAAATTAAAATTATTATAACCATTTTCCAGTATTTTGGAAAAAAGTAGAGGTTACATTTAGGTAAGTTTTTTCAGGCCAGAATGATAAATGAGAAGAGCAAATTTTTGTAGAGAAATAGATTTGAGTTTATATCTCCTCCTTCTCATTTATGGTGTTCTTGATCAGCTTATACATCTTTGGTTTCTTCAAATATGATGAAATATATTGTGTAAGATTGTGTGAGTGTGCACTGGGATGTGCTTGTGTGTGTATGTGTGTGTATATAAAAGTGAGAGGGGCAGAAATGGACAGCAATAATAGAAATGATTGAAAATTATCCTTGAGAGAAACAGAAACAGAGAAATGACAGATAGCAAAAAAAATTGATGTGGACATAAATTACATATTTTCTGCACATAAATGAGGAAAATTTTGTCAGAATTCATGATTGTTCTGTGTGTGACTAATAGATCTACATCTCACAATTATTATAAATCTGCTTCTCATTTGTTAGTTTGATCTTGGTAAAACTGACACAGTGAGGTAGATACCCTCACCCAAGAAAGCACAAGTGTTAATGTAACTTCAGATTTCCCTGTAAATAACTCTTTAGTTCAAGCTCCCATTCCACTAAAGACAGTAACATAAGGTCAATTCTGACTTATCATACTCATTTGAAATGCACGTTAAAACTGTACAGTTTCCTTGACCATTTTCCCCCTCTGAAAAGCCAAGGTACAATTTTTACAACATCATCAAATTTTGGAGGAAACCCTTGACCCCCACTCCAGTGATAAAAACTTTTCTATCATTTTCTGGTCCTTGAGCTTGCACAGTTATCTATGGCTTGCAAAGTTATCTTGTTGCCTCTTCCAACACTTCCATGAGAAACTGCCAACCCCGCAGTTCAGCTCACTGCCCAGAGCACTGGAAATTTGCTTTTTCTCAATACCATATAGTCCTGTTCATCAGAGTCTTCTGTCATTATCAAATATTAAACACTGTACAGAAACATAGAAAACTTAGAAGTTATTGGCTTTGTAGGCTTTTTCTCAGACTCTCGTATAAGTCTGGGGGTTTTTTTTGTGTGTAAATAGAGCTTAATCTAGTAGGAAGCAAGTTTTTTTTTTGTGATACAGTTCTTTTGAAAACCTTACCCTATTTTGTTTTCTTCTATTCAACCAGACCTGACAGAGATTTTATCTTTTGTTTTTATGATTCAATAATATCCTCTGTAACTTCTTCCATTCTACTCTGTGCTTCTGCCATGACCTCCCTCTCCTAGCATGAGGTTTAAAACGATGTCAGGCTTGAGGAAAAAAGGCTACAAAATAAACACACTGCAGGATTATGAAAATATTGGCCTTATGGCTTTGGGGTATCATCCTTTCTACATAAGAAAAGGAAAGCAAAGTAAAAAGTCATGACATTATGTCTTCAGATGTAAATTTCTCTCTGCTTCTCTAGCCTACTAATTTGAAAATTATTTTCTAAATTATTGTTTCATGGGAAATACATAACGATTACATTTCCTTATGAATTTATACGTACATCATTTAATGGCACTGATTTATTCATTTACTAAAAGTTTATTGTGACTCTGTAATTGACTAAGATTCTTTTTGGAAGGTAGAAATACAAAATGAAGATATGTTCCTTGATCTTCAATAATTTATAATTCAGCAAAGATATTCCTGAAACAAACAGTTATATAGAGGTGTTACATGCGTAATCACATGAGGAAACCACTCAAATACAACTGGCTATGTTAGCCAGCTGCCCTGTTGCTGATTAAAAATATCTGGCACCATCATTTTAAAGTAGGAGAGGTTTACTTTGCTCTTGAATTTAGAGGATTCATTCGGTAGTTATTGGCTCAGTGTATGAGCAGGACTGTTGAAAGATATGGCTGGCTACTCACATAAAAAAAGATAAATTAGAGACATGTATACTAAAATAGATGTATCTTGAGGACATTTTAATATGTGAAATACATAAGACACACATGTATAAATACCATATCATTTCTGTAGTGTGAGAAACTTAAACAGTAAGTGGGGTTCACAATGTATGTCAAGTATTGTGGAATAGGAAGAAAATGTTCAAAGGGAAAGAAAAGAAAGGAAAGAAAAAAATTGACAGTAAAAACAAAAAAAATGGAAACAAAACTTATGTATATAATGGGTGGAGGGAGTAGGAGGGCGGGGAATGGGAAAAAATAAGAATCAAGATGTGTTGCATACAGGTACAAATTCTCAATACTGAATGTAATCACCTATTTCTCTGAGGCTTCAAGAAACAAAAACACAAATCTGTTAATTCTCATGTAACCATAATTATGGCAGAAACTAAAAAGTTCCACGTTCTGTTTCCTTGTGGAAGACTCATATGTTAACCATTTGAAGTAGATGTCTACCCTACTACTTAATAACCTGAGCTAAAGTAAGGGCCCTTTAATGTTCCATGATTGTAACTGTTTTCATCATCACTTTCCTATTTGTATGCTTTCTCCATTCCAATTAACAACAGCACTTTCTTTAGTTTAATGTATCTTGTAAAATAAAGAGTTTAAAACAAGAAATAATAAAAATATGTGCTTCTTGTTCACCTATTGCATGATGGATTAGTTTCAGAGACATATATTTCATGTAAGAGACTAGAAGTAGCTTCCATATTAATGCAAAATTAAGAGATTGAATCAATAATTCAAATAATATTTATTATTGGAAAAAAATAAATTATTTTATGACAACATAGATTTAATATATATTAAATGTTAATATATCACATTTCTTATCAGAAATTATCTTTAGAATTAAATGTTATTTCTAATAACTCATCACTATGATCAAACTTAGAAATGAAAATAAGTAGTAGTCTATAGACATTTAAAGCAAGAAACCAGTAACACAAAAAAAATCAAATGTTTCCCTATAGATGCTTTTACTGTTTGTGATTTATTCCTTCATATTTTGTTTGAACAATGTTACTTTCAGTATCAATTTACTCTTTCTAAAATGAACTAGATTATAAGTAAGAGATAAAACTCAGATACATCCCCAAAACGTTACATTTTTAACTCACTGACTTTAATTATTTTTCATCTATTTTAAAGCTTCAAATAAGTATAAAAAATTACACCAAAAATTGCTATAGGAGCATTATTTTTGTTGTTATGTTCTTATATTCTCTGCCAGCACATTAGCATAAAGCTATATACAGCATTAGGTGTTAAAGTATATACATATTAACTGAAAAATTGAATGAAGTCTGGATAGTGAGTAGTTTAGGCTGTGGATATATATATGTATATATATATTCTCCATTTGTAAATGGAGAATGTATATTCTCCATTTGTAAATGAAATATATACTATATATATAATCTGCTATAACTTTCACATACCTGTGTTAAATAGAATAATGGTAATAACCATAGTGATTTCTAAATCAATCTCATTTTTGTTTCTTTTTACAAATGGAGAATCTACATTATAATAATATCAAAATAAATTACTAAAGATTTTTTGTGATCTAATTCTGAAAAAAAATACTGTAGGTCTCAAATTCCTGTTAACAATATTGCAGAAATTTAAAAACCTGCTACTGAGATTCAAAAGAGTCTGATCTATTATTTTAAAAAGAAAGTGGGTGTAGTGGTAAATAATGAGAGGAAAGGGAATGTGATAGTAAATTTTTTTAAAAAGGAAACAAAGTTTATGTATATAGGGAGCAGGGGTTGCAAAGTGGGTGGGGGAGGAAGAAAATGAGAATCAAGTCATAAACTCTCAATGCTGAATGCTATGATGATGTGTATTCATAATGTACCAATAAAGATTTGAATTTAAAATAAAATAAAAAGACAATTAAAAGTTCCCACAGATACCTCTTACTTATTGCCTACCTCTGTGTTGACCTTAGATGTCAGACCTAAGCAGATGACCAGCCTGGGCTTGTGGTAGTCACCTTTTTGCTATACAGATGTGCTCAATCTGAAGCATACATTTAAAAAGAATTTAAACAATTGTGGGCAGCACACAGTATAATAATTTATCCTTTCTGTGAGAAGGGTTTGACTCAGCATGCCCCAGGATGATAACTCTGAAAGTTAACTGATGTTCTCAGTGTCTTGTCCCCTCACCAGTATATCCAGATGCCTTTCAATGCTCATTAAATACAATTACAAGCCCATCCACAGTTGCACAGACGAAGAAAAGGCAGTGTATATACTCAATGCAATATAATTCAGCATTAAAAAGAGAATTAAGTCAAGAATAGTAGCAATGATTGTAATCCTGGTACTCTGGGAGGCTGAGATAATAAGAGGGTCACAAATTTGAGCCCTACCTGGACAATTTTATGATTCAGGGATATCACTCATATAAGTGATGTTCTTTGCAGTATACAAATAACTCTGGTTATTTCAGACAATCTTACAATAGGTTAAATTTAACTGTGGGAAAAGGAAGAGTTGTGTGCTACACATCATGTGTAATGGGTGATATAAACCCATTCTACTAAAGATACCACATCAGAGTGTCAACTGTATTAGATTCGCCACTTAGTTGAGTTTTCACAGGGCATTCCCATTTACTATGACATGTCTGTCTGTGTGTGTGTATGGAGTTAATTGGTGTAAAAACTGATATATAATGGAGACTACCACTTTTGTAGCTCAAAGAATAAAACGAACCCATGTGACCCACTTCCTTCCACCAAGTTTCACCTTAAAAATTACAGTTAGCTATAAGTTCATCAGTGGATTAATCTAAAAATATCACATTCTCATGATCCAGTCACTTCCCAAAGCACAGCCATGAACACCTGTGGCTTTAGGGAGACATCCACAACCCCGACAGTCATTTACCAGTGATGCTATGTCAGCCTGAAGTTTTGTGTGGGCAGATTTTTTAAAATTCCAATCTTTAGTGGTACATTATGAATACACATCATCATCATTGAGAGTTTGTACCAGAATATGGCACAACTTGATTCTCATTTTTTTTACTTCCTCCAGCCACTCTGCAGCCTCCACCCCATATATACATAAACTTTGTTTCCTTTTTAAAATCAATATCACATTTTTCCCTCATTATTTTGTCTACACCCTCTTTCCTTTTAAATATTTTCTATTTCGCAATATCAACTATATATGCTAGAAGTCATTTACATCTTCATTTCCTCATACTGAAGAAAAGATACAATATTTACACATCTGTGACCTATTTATTTCACTTATGAGGATATCTGAAGGTGCATCCATTTGAGTATGAGTGACTCAATCTTGTCATTTTTAACGACAGAATGATACTCCATTCTATAAAAGAACCACATCCTCTTTATTCAGTCTCCTGTTGATGGACATTTTGATTGTTTCCAGGATTTAGCAATCACAAACAGCTGCTATAAACATAGGTGCAAATATGTCTGGGCAGATAATTTTAAACTACAAGTTAAATTCCAGCTATATATCAACATGATTTCTATAATTGTAGTTGTCTGTCTACCTGTCAGTTAATTTATTATTATTATTATTTAGTTTATAGATTTCTTAATGAGTTTTGAAAATTTGTCTTTTAGAAACTACCTTGTAAAAATCAAAATTCTTTTATTTATTATTTTGTATCTGTGTACATTTTTAATCTCTATGTATGTGTCTTCTTTTCTCCCTCATTCATATAGTAACTTGGTTTGTATTCTCAACAGTGAAAAGGAAAATATTTACCTATGTTCCTTTCTAAATTATTGATTTTTTTTATTAAACTAGCTGAATTCAAACTCCAAATTTAGTCTTGTTTGCAGTGGTACAAAATGAAAACTCTGATTAATGCTTTATTTATACTTTGCCAATTATTAATCAGCTTGGGCTGGTATAGCAAATTATCTGGTCCAGGCAGTTTGAACAGCAAATATATATTTCTGACAATTCCAGAGACTAGAAATTCCACAGCAGTGTCTGGGAGGGTCAGTTTTTAGTGAGAAACTACTTCCGGGTTTGTAGACACCATCTTTAATCCTCACGTCGCCTGATACGAGTGTACCTGAAGAGAAAGTTTAGCTCTCTCTTCCTGTTTTTAAAGCCACCAATCATATAGGAGTGATGTTCTAGCTTTGTAACCTCATTAAGTCTTGATTACCTCCTGAAAATGTTGTCTCTACACAATATTATTGGGAAATTAGGTTTTCTACACATACATATTGGAAGGAGAATGGTTAGTGTATAACATTGGGCCACTCAGAATATGCATTTAGCTTGAGTCATTTGGAGCTCAACTGGACTTTTGAGGAGACATTATGTACAGAATTTGGGTTTTGCATTGATGATTCTCTTCTTTCTTTATTTTTCCTCCTGATTTGCCAGCTGCTACATTTTTGTTAAAGTTTAGCTGCCACTTTATGCCAGAGAGACTATAGGTGTCAAGTAATTTTATCCACTATATTTTGTTTTAAATGAGAATTACCCACAATTCAAGAAGAGGCTATTGATAGCTGATTTACTCTCATCTATTTCTGTATCCAAGTTTTCATACCTTTCATTTCCTTCTAACTGCTCTTTCTCAATTTGTAGTAAGCACAGCGCTTACACTGATGAAAACCTGAACTACTGTTTTTTGTAAATTATTGTAGCATATTTGAAAATAAATAAATTATAACCCAGAATAGCAGGTATAAATTTTTTATGAATTATAATTATGAGTTATTCAAAATATGATTATAAGAAAATATATGGTTTTATGTATTGACAGAACTAAAAAGCTACACAGTGTATGTGATTTAACTTTTTTGCCTTGGATTTTCCCAAAGTGATTTGATGGTAGAAACTAACAAGTATTTGGTTTAGTTTTTGTTCCAAAATGACATCTAATTAAACATTTACCGTACTAAATTATATTGTACTTCTAATGATTGGGTTTTTTTTAATCTTTATTGGTGCATTACATATATGCATCATGATTGCACTCCAAAATGGGGATTTGTACCAGTATAAGACACAACTTAATTTTCATTTTTTCCCATAGCCCTACCCACCCTACCACCCCCCTATGTACATAAAATTTGTTTCCTTTCTTTTTTTGTTATAATATCATTATTTTTCCCCCTTCACCCTATTTTACTTTGAGTATTTTCTATTTCACAATACATACAATTCTAGGACTCATTTACAACTTTATATAAGTAGCCTCAAGAATGAGCAGAGAGTAAAGTAATTCAATACTAGACATACATAAACTTCTTATCAAGGAAAGTATTTTTACTTTTAAATATGTTCATCAAATATTTACACAAAAGGCATTAATAGGGCAATTCAGTCTGGCCTGTGTGACTCGTTAAATGTGCAATATTGGAGTTAGGTTATTGACTGTGTCAGATTCCTGCTTCCTGGCTAATGTCATTCCTTGATCCTGTGATAGTTAATGTCTGTGTCAAATTACTACCAAAATCAATGACCTGTGCCTGGAGAAGGGCAATGAGGCCACTACAGATTAATGTTTAGGGATAAAATCTCCATTTTGAATATTATGTTCTTCTTAATAATAAGATCGCTTTTCAGTGTCTTTGCATTTTAATATAATGTTTATTGCTAAATGTTGCTTTGTAATGTGAAATAGTACTGGATTTTTTTTTTTTTTTTGAAACAGGGTCTCACTTTGTAGTTCAGGCTGGCCCTCAGCTCACTCTGTAGCCCAGGCAAACCTCAAAGTTACAGTGGCCCTCCTGCCTCAGCCTCCTGAGTGCTGGGATTACAGGTTAACACAGAGGTAGGCAATAAGTAAGAGGTATCTGTGGGATTTCTGGGGAGCTGCAATAGGACAGTAATAGAACAGAACCCTGACACTGGACAGCAAGCACACACATCTTGCAACACAGAATTAAACACTATTTGAAAGCACTGGGTCTATAGCCCTACTCAGGGATGTTCCCAAAGGCAATGAGAATGAGACATTTCTCCTAAAGAGTAAAGCATGGAGAACTCAGTCATCTGTTCTATGGGGAGAAAAAATGTTTAATATATGAATATCCTTGACTTCTATCAATGACAAATGGTTTAACTGTTTAGTGAGGATCCTGGAAGAATCAAATCTAAAATAGCCGCAACATGAAAGTCTGGGAAAGACAAAATATGCTATGATTGCTACAAGTTGAATAGTATAAATTTCATCTTCTACTTTGACATTTTTATTCCAAAATTTGCTGCGATTAAATCTAGTTCTGATTATATATTTGAATAAGCAGGGCATTATCTTTCAGTTAAGACGTAAGCAGAATAAAGTGAAGGGAAATCAGAATAGCACTTTAGCTATATAAACTCTTTTATAAAATGCCTTCCCATGGCTTACAAATGACTACATTTTATTCTAGCAGGGACTATATGTGCTATGTGATATAGTATATACCATGATTTCAAAGAACTGAAACATATGAAGAGTTTTTCATTATAAATCAAAATGCATTATGACACATCCTCATATAAGTCATTATTATCATGAATATGGAAATTGATTTCAGGTAAGGAATATCTAAGTAATATGACATATTATAGAGAAACTTCCCAAATCCCAGATATATGAAGTCACTTAAGGAAATAGCAATGAACTGCAGCTCTAATTAAGACTTCAACATCCACACAGTGAAAACTTTTAACTATTTCCTCCCATACACCTTTTAAAGCTGCTTTAAGGTTTTGGAAAGTGGAAAATAATCAGCTTGAGTATTGGATCTTAAAAGATGTATATATGAATCATCTGTGAAGCTTTTAAACAATGTGTAGGGTTGGATAGACACCATCTAACTCATTATCTGCTGGGTTGGACCTTGTACATTTTGAGGTACTTTGAAAGTTATTTCAAAGAGAACTACTGTCTGCTTGAATGAATAAAAAAAACTCTGCACTGAAATTTGACCTCAGGCCCTTATTTTTATGGAATATAGAGCACTGTGAATAATGCCTTATTTTGAAAACATCCCACTAGGATTTCACTCTAGATATGTTCAGTACTCCAGAGATATTAGCATCAGGATTAGGCTGGGAATCTAATAGCCACACATATAAAGTAACTTTTGTAAAAAAGTATGATTGAAATGTCAGTCTATTCACATGTAAATTCTTGTTTATAGTTGTCATAAACTATATATATTATTTTTGTTAATGAAAAGAAAAAGCCCCTGCCAACTAGAAAATTTATTATAACAGTGCCATATTATGACATTATTTTATTATAAATGAAACAAATAAATACATAAGAAATTACACCATTTGAAGCTATACACATGCAGTCATAAAACGAATCACTAACTCAAATGTTAGGGAGGCAGTTTGACTAGGCACTGGGAGTGTATATAACATGAAATGAGCTACAGCATGAGGCTCTGGGCAGAACTTTGGACCTTTTCAAGGGATCAGGGATTCTGATTATAGACTAGATCCAGTGGTAACACTTATAGTGAGGGCAATACCAGTGTCCAATGACATTTAGAAAAAAAAGTAAAGTAAATTCCTAAGATAATCATCTACCAAATACTTCTTGTATATTCACTAAATCCTTAATTAGAGAAAAGATATGCAGAGATGTGAAAAAGCAGTGTTAATTCTATCTTCATGTAACTTGTAATTCTTATAAATTAAAAAACACAAATGACACTAATAGAAACTAAGCGGGGGTACTCAAAAGCAAACCAGATGCTAAAATAGAGTATAATGGGGATGGGAGGTGGTAGCAGTAGATGGTTACAATAGGCTATCTGAAGCTGTCACATTTAATTCAATCATATAAAGAGCATAGCAGACATAGGAGAAGCCAGGTTAGACAGCATCCCATATCACTAATGTGCTTTCTGTACTCAAGACAAAAACAAAGACTAATATTGCTAGAATTTACAGAGCAAAGGAAATTTGGAAGAAGGTTATGGGATGATAGCAGACATCAAACACTTTGTAGTTCATGAGAAGATTTACTAAAGGTATAATCAGAATGACATTTCAGATGGAAAGCCCAGAGTTTATTTCTTCAGATATTACACATTTTTGTGGTGCTAGGGATCAAACTCAGGACTTTGCACTTGCAGACAGACGTTGGAACCACTAAGCTATATTTCCATTCCTGTGGATATTACTTTTTTTTTAGGTTTTTTTTTAGGCTTTTTGAGACAGGGTTTCGCTTTGTGGTTCAGGCTGGCCCTGAGCTCAGCCTCCAACTCACATCACAGCAATCCTCCTGCCTCTGCCTCCCGAGTGCTGGGATTACAGGCGTGAGCCACCACGCCCGGCACTGTGGTATGTGGTACTGATTGCTGCTAGGTTTGGGTCTCCATGCCCAGTATGGTATGTGGTTACCGGGGAATTGAACCCAGGCCCTTGCGCTTGCAAGACAGGCGCCGGAACCACTGAGCTAACTCCCCGGCCCTGTGGATATTACTTTTGAAAAAGTAGAAAGCATAAAGACATTAAGGAGCCCCCGAGGATAGAACACCCAACATCCACACTTCATGCGTGTGCACAGGGGAAGAGCCAGCAATAAACATGGAAAGAGGTAAGCAAAATGTCTTCTTATCATGAAGGCTAAAAAGATAGGAAGGTGGAAATGAAAAGAAAATAGAGAAGTAGAAGGATGTAGAATCAATTAAAATGCTGACAATTTCAAACTGTCTCTTAAATATCAGAAAAAACAATAAATCAGTATTTGGTTACATTTTATATAAAAACATCTATTTCCCTCAAATGGCAAAGGCAGAAGTCACTCACATTTAACTCTAATAGAGGGTATTATGAGGGGATATCAAAGGAAGAAATTCTGCCCCTGTAACTATCAGATGACAGATTGTCAAATGTAAGTACTGTCAAAGATAATCTTCGCTTTTGGTCTCAGTAGGTAGATCAAACTCTGTAACTGAGTGACAAAGTAAAGAAATTCCTCAAGTGACAAAAATCACAGATTGTGCACTGAAAATAACCACTCTACTGTGAAGACACAGGACATAGAAGGAAGCAAACTAGACCTGACTATGTTTAGGGTCATAGCTCACACCCAAAATATGTGTCAAGTAATTCAGTGTCCAAGATAAAATCCAAGAAAGGACTTAGCCTAAGTTCGTGGTCTGTGAGATGAAAGCACAGCAGCCTCACTTGTGGTAGAACAGGTGGCTGGGAAGGTCCTCCTGATTCAAACAGGCGTCCTCTTCCAGGTCACATAAGGGCAATCACCTGCCACCATAGAAGGGTGGTTAATGTGTGAAAAAGCAGAGAAGGTCCTGATGAAAAATTAGTGTGTGTGGGATATGGAAGGAAACAGCAAGTTTCAGACAAGCAGCTGCAATAATTATGTTTAAGACATCCCTAGTACCCCTAGTAACATAGTATATCCATATTTATTTATATCTGTTCTATATTTTATACAATAAAATAAAATCCTGAATGCATGATTACTAGAGTTCATCATTTAAAGAGGAGTTTCATGTGAATATTTGGGATATTCATCTACTGTAAAAAACTACTTGAGCTTTAAAAAAATCAGATTTTTAAAACCAGAAGTTAGACTCTTGCTGTTTGGAAAGGGGATAAGAAAAAAATAAGGGAGAAAGAGATAAAGGAATTGAAATAATCAAAATATGTCATATGCGTACAATAATTCTCTGAAAGAAACATCCGTATTTTGTATCACAAACATGCACTAATAGAAGTCTTTAATTACCTTCATTATTTTAAAGATACATTGAACTAATAAAGTGAAATTTCATATATCGACTCAAAAATTTGCATCTGACTTTAAATTTAATACTCATTTTATCAACTCTAAAATATGTTAATCCACAAATACTCATGCCACTAATATTTATTAATCAATTTTATAGCATCAAACAAGACACATTCTTGATATACCAAATTATCCAACTGATATCTGATATGATGTTTTTTGGAAAGTATTTTAAAAAAACAAAGTCTGCTGAGATATTCTATTAAGTAATGATATCAACCTTTAACTGGTGTATCTGTAAAATAAATGTAGCTATGAAAAATTCCACAAAGTGGAATAAAAATTATTAAATTCAATAAATGACAATTTTTCTTCTGGATCAGACTTTTAAATTGCTTCATAATATAAAATTAGAGAACTGTTGATAAAGCGTACATTGCATAACAATTCACATTTCATAAATAAAGCATATTACCTTTTCCTTGGAGGAAATGTATGCTCTACTCCACAGTCAGTAATTATATTTACATTCATAACAAGAAAAGAAAAGGAACACAACTGTATACACAAAAATTTAGATTGGAATAATTCTCTCTTTGCAAACACCAACATGAAGTAGGATTAGTATTCTGTTGAGTTCTCCAGGCCCTAAGAGACCACCATTCCTATTCAAAAAAAAAAAAAAGCCCTTTTAGAGAGAACCAGATACAAATCTTTATTTCACCTTTGCCAACCAATTTGTTATGTTCTATATTAATTTGCATCAATATCTGAATATTTTTCTCCTCCTTATTGCTTTCATCTCCATCTCAATTCCAACCAGCATCTAGATACTTTTAATCAATAAAAGTAACTCATCCAATAGTCTATCTCTTCATTTCTTTAACATGCTCATTTTGAGTTGTCTTAATCTTATTTCTGAAAGTGTTCCTGGAGATGGACATTATTCAGAAGCATAGTCATGTTTTAAGTCTTCCCTCAAATCTTGATTAATTCCGCTTGTCCCCAGAACATTTCATAATGTATGGCATTTATGAGTTTATTCAATGGAAATTCGAATTTTAAATCATATCAGAGAAACATACATGTTTCTTCCTTTTGTTCACCATTTTATTCCAAATATTTGGCACAGCGCCTGATACAATTAGCATTCCATTAATATTTACTAGAAACAAAATTAGAAAATTATTATTATTATTATTATCCTAAATTTTCTAGAAATAAACAAACCAAAACTTGCTTATGGCAAGAGAACTAATCCATAGAAAAACCAGTATTTGAATCCAAGTCTTTCTATCTCAGTCCTTCCACAGAAATACTTATGAGGTACATAATTTTCTTTTAGAAATCCTTAGTAAAAATTTATCATTATACATTAACCCTTTTTTAATGTAAATTATTGATTATCTCTGAGAATTTTTGCTTACTGAAATGGCTTTTCCAACAGCACTATGCAAATGAAGCCTACCAATGTTACAGTCATCATGAGATATGCATATTTATGTGTAATCCATCTTTGAACTATTTAAAATACCTTACAAAGGTTGTCCATCACGACAGTTAGAATAATGATAACTCTGGTGGAATTTGAAAGATTGTGAAGTTAATTACTTCTTATGGTGTCCAGAGTGCTTATCTCATCTCTTGTCCATGGGAGGCAACTTTAAAACATTAGCACATGGAACAGCAAGAAGGGAACTTAGAGCAGAGACACAATCAAATGGTGGTTACATATTCTAGTTATAATGATGTGCATTGCACCAAAATTCCTGAGCAGGACTCAGCAAGGTAAAAATCTCAACATTACAGAAACTGATGAAGAACAAAGTCAAAATCATGGTTAAAATGTTTTTCTTCCTTACAAGGCATATATCAAAGCAGAAAACTGCTTCCTACCCCTTTGTGAGAAATATAATTATTTCTAAAGCTTTATAAAGACAAGAGTTGTTCTTGTCAAATAAAGAAACACAAGTGTTTCTCTTGGTACACATTGAAGTATTTTGTATTAAAAGACAACAGTATCAGAATCAGTCACTCCTGGGTGTGACTCATAGCTTTACCACTCAGGAAGTATTTAATCTCACACATGTTCCATAAAGTAGGAAGTTCAGTTTTTTTCTTTTGCAAATTATAGAAAAAGTTTTTTACTTCCCAGGCTCACTTTGGAGACAAACAAATACTTCAAAAATTGCATTAAACAATATAGGAATTACCACTGATGTTAAAACCAGAGTTGATATAGAAGATGGAAGTTAGATTCACAAGTTCACTGCTCAAGGAGCTCCAGAAGAAACTCAATACTTTCTGTGTTAGACACATTCTCATAGCTGGGACATGGTACCTAATACTCTCAATTTAAAGAAAAAGAAGTGCATTTGGCTCATGGCTTAAATCTCTGACTGGCTGCTTCAAAAGCAAAAACAGCACGGTAGATGGGCCTGCATGGAGAAAGCTGTTCACATCATGATGCCAAGGAAGCAGAGAGAGAAGGGGAGGGCCCAGGAGGGAGACACACTCTTTCAAAGTCACACACTTCTGGCACCTGGCCCTTCTGGTCAGAGATCCCACCTCCCCCAGGAACAGCAAGTCAGCTACAGCTTTCTCATAATCCTATCACTTTCTAAGCACATGAGGCTTTTGAGGCTACATGAAGACCAGACCACACCACTATCTTTTACATTAAGAGGTGTAAGTCTCAAAAGTTTACTTTTTTCCCCACTAAAAGTGTATTCTATATGTCAAGAGTTTTTAAGAGAGGAAAATATAAAATGGGAAGACAGTTATGCTATTAGAGGGATTATGTCTGATTTCTAGGATACTTTGACCTTCTTCTTCTTTCTTTTACTTATCTGCTGATGAGTTCATATGTGGATGTGCTGTTAGGAGTGGGGCTTGAAGGTATCAGTCACTGAGGACATAGGCTGGAAGGGTCCTTGTTCTCCTCATCATCATCTTGCTATGACTCCCTGGCTCTGTCTGCTTCCTGGTTGTCATGGGTTGAACAGCTTTCTTCCTCCATGGCCTTCCACCATGCCATTTCTGTTTTGAAACCAACCAACCATGCAGTGAAACCATAAGCCAAAATAAAACCAATCTTTCTTTAATCTCTACCAGTTGTTTTCTACAGGCTATGGAAAAACTGACTAATATAGGTATTTAAATATTTCTTCTTTCAAATTCTCACTTAATCTACTAATATGACTGTTTAATGAAGACATTAGACAACAGAATTAGAGAACTGGATTTTCTTTGCTGTCTAATATATTTTAAGGTTACATCGAAGTACTAGGAGACAAAGGGCATTTGAAAGACAAAAACAGATATATAGATAGATAGACAGATATATCTATCTATCTATCTATCTATATATGTATAGATAGATATATAGAGATATATATTTGCTTACTACCAGAGTAATAATTGAGTGCTTGCCATAGGCCATGCTACAAAGTTAAGTAAGATGCACCAGGCAATTCCCAACACACAATTTTCAAAGGACATGACCACACAATCAAGCCCCCAGCATCTCTGGGTGTTTACCAACTGCAATGCAAAATTATAAATAAACAGTAAAATTTTTGTCAATTATTATAGTAGCAAAAAGGAAAAATATCTATTCAAGTCAAAGTAAAGGTAACTATGGAAAAGATAATACTAAAATTGGAAGATAATTTTTTAAACAGCACAAGTTTATCTCCTAATAAAGTCAACAAAAGCTATTATTATCTGAAGAAAACCCTCAATTTTCTAAGAATCCAAATACAAGCTAAATGTCTTTGTTCTTACAGAAAAATAAAAAGTAACTAATTCTTGTTCTTAGCTTCTAGATTATTTTGCTCTGTGTTTTGCATTTTGCATTTTGCGAAAGCAAAAAAACAGTGGGAAACCTAATTAACCTTCCTTTAATCTGAAGGTGTCACAGTCTAGGTGAAGAGGGTATATTACTGGGAATGTGGCGTTTTAGGAGGCTATTCTGTTCAGAATGCATAAATTATTTTCATAGATTTCATAGAACACTCATGGGTCAAAGATCTTTGATTTTTGTATTATGTTCTTGAGGTTCCTCGGCCTCTATGTTCACAAGGTTTACAGGAACAATTGCTTCATACCTGTAGCATCATCATGTCACTCAGTACCCCAGAGGGCAAGAGGTGATTTAAAAATTTTAACCAATTAGCACTTTAAGATGAAATGGATGCTAAACATAACATCTCTTCCTCTCTTTAGATTTATTTAAATCAGCCTAGCAAAACAAATCACAAGTAGAATAAAAGTTTTGTAAAATAATAAAACATCAAAGAAAGGAAAAGGTAATATTTACCCTAAAGTCTGAGATCTTCACCCAAGAGGCTATGCCTACTATCTATGTAAATCTTCAATCTTTCTTATTGAAGAGCACCCTCTGGCCCTTCTTACTATATCCACTGCCAATTAGCAAAAAGAATAGAGAAAGTTAGAAACTGAACCTAAAAATGACCTTACCCTGAAAAGCCGAGGCTTTTACTCCCTTTGCTTATCACCATATCCAGCAGATTCAATGGGCCTGTCACAGCCACAAACATCTCCTACTTACTTGTATTTAAGGCGCAAAGAGGGATTGAAGAGTTTGTCATTGACAGCACTCTCAGATAAACAGAAAGTTCCCATGATACTGAGGTTTTGTTCAAAAAGTCTTTCCCTATGTCAGTGTCTCCAAGAGTTCTACCTAACTTATCTTCCAGCAGGTTTAGTGTTTCTGTTTTAATATTTAGGTCTCTAATCCAGTTTGATTTCAGTTTAGTGTATGGTGAAAGATAAAGGTCTAGTTTCAGTCTTTGGCAAGTTGAAATCCAATTTTTCCAGCACCATTTATGAAAGAGGCTGTCTTTCCTCTAGTAAAGGTGTTATGGAGTGAAGTATATCCTGTGGCAGAACAAGCCATGAGTGCCATTGTTACTGATTGCCTGTGATGTGTGTACTGTGCCTAGAAAAGAATAAAGACTTTAAATAAATGGCTAGTATAGGACTTTAGGGAATTGTACAATCAGGGAATTAATTTAGTTTTGAGATCAGTACAGGTTCAAATGATAAGGCAAAAACTCAAATTGAGAACTATAGAAAAAAGAAGATATTTCCTTTCATAAGTTTAGAACACTCAGTGTAGAAGGAGAATGGTAAAAGATATCTGGGGGCATAAGCTGGAAAAAAACACTACTACAGACATATACGTAGACATATATATACATGATTTATATAGATTATATTCAAATGTATTTTCCTTAAAGTTTATTTCTTGTGGCAGCCAACTTTTCTTCTCAAAATATTGCTCTCCCACAGCCATTTAGCTTTCCCATTCACGTTCTGTTGCCTAGTCTAATTCCTCTGGACTGAAAATTTGAGGTAAGAAAGAACTTTCCTACTATTAAGAAGGAATAAAGACAAACTGTTCATAACAAGATAAAAGGTAGACTGGAATAAGAGGCAAAATTAGTAAAGCTAAATTTAAGTTCTATTTTTTCTGCATTGCTTTTGATCATGTGTATTTTACTTCCTCTGTAACTTACTAATATTTTCAATCTAATTAAATAAATATAACTTCCTACAATTGTTACCTGCAAGAATATAGTGCATAATAAAAATACAATATATAGAAAAGACTTTTTGAACTATAAATCCTTTATAAGTATAAGCCACTTTTATAATTTTTAGAGGACTTGTCCCCACATCCATTTATACTTAATAGATATAAATAAATCTTAACTATCAGAGATCTTCTGAAAAATGTATGCACATTTGTATGTATAATTTATATTAAATATTGTCTCATTAAATATAAAAGAAGATTTGATGTAAAGCTATTCTGCCTCATTTATGGGTAGAAGATTCAGGATTCACAGTCATAACTTTTCTGACAAACAACAGCGTAACAGCTCTCTAGATGGTATTTTCTAGTTTTACATTAAGTCACACACATTTTAGAGAAAAAATCTTCTTGATTTTCCATCTTCACTGACATTTCATAGTAATGAAATTCTGAGAACCATTTTAATAAAAGTGAAATATGGAGAAAAACTGGTAAATTAACAAAAACTCCCACCTCCCTGAGACAAAGTGAGTGGATGGTCATTTTATAACAAGGTTTTATGAGAGTGGTTTATAATATATTGTGGAGTTGTTTGTCGAGATAGACATAACCAGATGACTAACGATTTCCATTCAGAGTGTATTTCTCCACGTCTAGACTGTATTATGTGGACAGTAATTGTTTTATTCCAAAGGCGCTTAAATTTGTAGAAGGTTTTGTAGGATTGTGTTAAGGAAAGGAATTCATTTTAATCTCTGTAATAATCAGGCAATTATAAATGTAAGACTGGACATCACTGGTGTGAAAAGGTACAATATTTGTCAATTTCTACAAGCTAGATACTACTCTTTAAATTCCATTGAGTGAGACTAATTAGAATGAAACTTCCCTGATACTGCTAAAATTGAATATTAATAAGGTATCACTTGAAACACAAATTAAATTAATGATAGCAATGTTATGATGTTCCTATTTAACTCTGTTAATATAAGCAAATGAT
>PVIR01017600.1:21289-34762 GCA_004026965.1 Petromus typicus | reverse complement strand
GCTTGTAGGCTTCAATTCTTGCCTCACATCTTTCCTGGGTCCTAAGGACCCACTTCCTTCCTTCTTTATCTCCTAGGTCTTCTATATTCTGGTGTGAGAACATCAAATTTCAAAGAGGATTTTTCTCTGCTGCTCACCATTCCACCATCTTTCCATCACACCATTTCTGTAATATCATCAAGACATAAATTTCTTCATAAAAACTCTCTGTACTTCAAACCCTTACCAGTATTTTATTCTCTTATTACAGGGCTTTTTTGTTGCCACTTTTACATAGGGAAGCCTAGATTTGCATAGTAATGTAGGAATTAGAATTACTTAATTTCAAACTTGAATTCAGCCTGCTAAATCAGGGGTTTACTATTAGCTTGGTCTGAATTTCTAGTGATTATTTTGATACCAGACTTATTAGAAACAAATTATAGATTAGTTTACCTTGAATGAACTTTTAAATTTACTGCTTTGTTTAATCTATTCATATTACAAATTTGAATTGATGAATATGAATTACATATTGTTAACTAGTAGTAACTAAAATGCAGGGACTGAAATTGTTCAGTATTCCTTGTTTGCAACAGGTAGCCAGCTAAGCAGAGAACAAACCTTTAGCAGATGAATGTAATCATTGTTTGTTTCCAGGTTATCTATGGATATAGCAAATATAAAAAATAGGCTCGATTCTCAACAATAAGCATCCCTAGTACATATGATTGATAAGAAAGAAGATTCTGGTTTCCTAGAAAATTATATTGTGGTCTAAGTTGACCCTTATTTGAAATGTTTAGATAATGTATAATATATATCTGGAAGGTGCATTTGTCTCAGTATTTCCATGTATAAAAGTAATGCTTTGGTATTTTCACATACCTTCCTTCCCCAGTGTGAGCCTATAGGTGGATTAACCCTCTATCACCAAGGCATGATCGGGGGAGGGGTGGGAAATCTGCCTTTTCCCTTCTATTTTAGCCCGCTAAGTTAGGTAGAAATACTATAAGCAGTCAGATAGGACTGGGCCCTCAGAGAGTCAACACAAGAGATGAAAACACATTACAACTGTGGCCAGAAATATATCAACTGGAGGCCAGGCCTCAAGATAAAAACAAAATGACTAAGCCTAGATACTTTCTCAAGGAATGAGTTAAGTAATAGTAGCTGGTCTGAGGCAGATAGACATCAGTCACCTCTTTAAGTGACTAAGACCTTTGGACTCGTCATATTCCCGAGAAGTTCTTTGTTCTTCTATTGTACACTTCTACGTGACTTGCTCCTCCATTGGATAACTATTATCTAAGCAACTATAATTACAACTTTATTTGTTTTTCTTAGCTTCAATTAACATTTACCCATGTGGTTTCGCTTTATGAAATGTCCCCTAAAAAGTGAAGTCCTGGGCCACCCATTCAAGATCCCTCTTGTCTGTCAGGATCTAAAATCACTCTTCTCAGTATTTTTTACTCTTGACCTTCATCTTCCTTAGATTTCACTCTTTGATTTTGGGAAACATGAGATACATATATCTGACATCTAATGTGTTGGGAGTTACAATGTTTTCCCTATATTACTTGAGGTCTAATATCCGTCGTTATTACCACCACCCTCCCTTTGTTTTTCCCTCTTTCCCTTCCCCACTCTCTCTACCTCCCTCTGCTCATTCACCCTTCCATGCTCACTCCCTTTGGCAAACACTCTGCATATACAGTATACACTTTTAGATTTAAATATATCATGTTAACTCTATTATGTATACCAACACAATTTCATTGGGTAAAACATTTCTCATGTATACCCTTGTAAGTGTGGAAGGAACATGGATTTAGAAGTCCTGAGCTAAAATCAAGGTCTTATCATTTTCCAACAAGGCACTCTTGGGGAAAGGACTTAACCTTTCAGAATTTCTGTAAAATAGAGAGAAAAAAGTCTTCATGTCGAGGCTGTTGGAGAAGTTAGTGGATAACATACACATAATGAGACAGAGGGTAGAATCCTGTAATACATACAGCAGTTGCCCTAATGGGCTGCTCGTGTTCTTTTGTGGCAATGATTGCTAAAGCATTGTATAAGGAGCTTTAAATAATCCCTCAACAGCCCATCATGTGCCTAGTAGGGTGAGTGTGAGTAATATTATGGTACTAATTATGTATTAGTAATTCTTGGGCTCCTAATATTTGAGGAAACAATATTTCTAGCAAAAATCCTATTTTTTAAAGAATTGAAGACTGTTATGGTGGGCTTTGAATTCCAATGTAAGTTTCCCAACCCAGTGAGATTATTTGATTTAAATTTAGTTTTACTTAATTTCTCAGTCACTTTTTATTCTGCATAATTACTGCCTCTTCTGTTTACCAGTGGGAAAATATGTATAAGCAGAAAGCAGCTCATTTTAGTTGAACCAGTTCTCTGTACTTTCTGTCCTCCCAGGATCTTGGCACAGGGAACCCTGGTTGTTTGGTTGCCCTGAACTCTGTTTATTTATTTATTTATTTTTTTCATTCATTGAACAGTCTTAAAACATGTTTATCTTCTTTGCCTCTAACAATCACTTTCTTAGCTTCTCAGCCCTTCCACCGATACTGGTGTGATTGCTTAGGAATCTGCATATGGGAATGTCAGAATGTCAGGCTTACCTTAGTGAATTTTCCTTGTTTCAGGTCTCTTGACCCCTTGAACCTTGGCTGCCTAAATGCACTCAGAATTTTTTTAAGTGGCTCTTGTTCTGTAGTGTACATTTACTGAGCTGCACTGCCTCCCTGTGAGAGCACAAGCCACTTAAGATACAAGATCATCATGTAGGGAAGACTATCCCTACATGCTAGCTTGTCGTGTGAAAAGGGAATACTTTTACTTTTATGCATTTTAAATTTTTTGCCTTGCTGGGATTAAACCCACAGCCTCACACATGCTAGACAAGCCCTCTCCCATTGAGCTACATCTCTAATCCAGATGTAATTTTAAATACAGGGTATGTTTAGAGTTCCAAAGGTAAGGCATTAAGTTTAGTAACAGATGGTTACTAAGTTGATGGTCACCAAACATTTGTACTTATTTGGAAACCCACAGAGTGGAAATTTTCCAGTATCTGAAGATGCTGATCTCAGGGAAAGGAACAAAAATAGGACATATTCAGGCATATTCTTACTTCAGAAAGCTAAGAGTTGAATCAATTTTCCCCAGTGCTCCCTCTGAGGCCAGAACAGTGGTTTTTATTTAGCAGCTTCCCAGAGAAGAGACCCCAAGTGAGAGAAGCAGCTGGGGCCTTTTCTGACATCCTACAATCTCATTTACTCTTGTTTTTACAGCATGAAATGCTCCAGTGTTTCTCTCCTAAATAATGATACCCAAATGTTGAGGAACTCTAAGCAGTTTAGAAGCAAAGAAAAAAAATTATAAGTTTATTCCTGGGCACTAAAATCTTTTTGGACAATGGGCATGAAACAGTTCTCTCCAGAAACTGAATGCAACTGCTCTCACGTCTGACAAATATGTGTCTCTGTAAGAAGATGGAACAAATGTACTCCAGGAATGCAATAGAAAATCTTGTATTGTGTATTTAAATGGCACTGCACTAACTCTGCACAAGGGTCTCGGGGCCTCTATCTGACATATATCTTTCTTCAAATGATTCTGTTTCTCTTAGTGTCATCCTAACCAAAAATTTGGGGCAAAACTTTACTGAATTCTATACAAGTTCAGCAAGACTTTCAAACTGGGTCATTTTTCTCTGTTAAGTTGCCCAGGAATATTCCTTTTTAAAAGGCTCACATTGTAGATTTCTTTGGGGGAGCTGAGGATTAAAAGATAGAAGATTGATGCCTCTTAACCTGTTTATGATGAAAAATTATGAGCCTGGTGGTATTCATTTCACATCTTTCTGGAAAAACATATTTTTCAAATTAGAGTAATTTTCCCTTCAAAAAAAATCTGCTTTTCCTGGAGTGATACAGAAAAATATACTATTATTAAAATAATATGTAGGAGGCAGGCAGAACTTTGGAAGATACTTTTTACTTACAGGAGAAATTAAATGGCTACTTTTTTTAGAATATTAAGACTTTGTATGTGAGTAAATAGTTCATTGTCTTTAGCTATTAAATAGATGTATTCAATAGGGAAGCTTGGTACTTTTTCAAACCGTGTTTAGGGGATTTTCCACCTAAATATTCTTCTAGCCAGGAGTGATTTGGGGGAAGAGTGATATTTCTTGTTACTAGTAACAACTGCTAGCACTTACTGAGTGCAGAGGGACCCTGCCAGATAATTTTACATTATCTTTTATTCAATTCTCATAAGCCCTATAAAATGGGTGCATTAATATTACTATTTTATAGATAGGAAAAAGTTAAGCTTTGGTAAGTTTAAATAACTTTTTAAGAGAGTAGAGATGAACCCAGTAGATCTTTGTTGCTCTCCTAAAATATAGTGGGATTGGAAATATAGAAGGGTAGGGAAGTACAGTGGACCATCAAGTTATGGCCAGCCTGACATATGAACAACTTGGGTTACTTAGGTTAATAGAAGATTTAAAATACAAGATCTAAGTGGCCCAGGTTGTCGTTAAATTCATAATTTCCCTGCCTCAGCCTCCTGAATTGCTGGGTTTATAGCCATGTGCTACCACTGCCAGCAAGAGTTCACTTCTTATCACTATAATTTATAATACATTCCAACAATCTTAAATCTATTTTCATACCTTTCCAGTAGCTAAGAGTATAAATATCTGTGAGTGCCTTTTGCAAGCCTGGAACTGTGGCGTTTGCCAGCCATCCTATGGAGAACAAGACAAATCAGTCCTTGCCTTCAAAAGAATGAAAGGGAGAGTGAGGGAACAGACACTAAAGTATTTAAAAATGATAATTATGAAAAATGAAACTTCCAGGGAACTCTAGCAGCCTGGTATTGAGCACTTAGTGATGATAGGTAGGAAGAATAATTTTTTGTATTAAAGTTTTCTGAGTAAGATACCTAAAGACACCCAGGAAGATAATTATTTTTATGGATTGCATTGATCCCAAGAATGTTACACTACAGCAAAAGATAAAATACATTTAATTAAATTTAACTAAGCAGCTGTGCCTTGAGAACCTATTGTGTCTGATATCCTGGGCCAGATGCTGGGCTCCAAAACAGAATGAGAGATGATCTTGTATCTTAAGTGGCTTGTGCTCTCACAGGAAGGCAGTGCAGCTCAGTAATTGTACACTACAGAAGTGTTGTCCAGAATAGTGAAGGCATGCAGAAATGAATACTAACTGGATAAGGTCTCAGACAACACAGCATGTTAATAAAGCCAGGAACAGTGATAACAGGCCATCAGAGTCAGAAGAAATAAAAAGCAGAAGCTAGAATAGGTTTCAAGACTGAGATTTCATCAAATATAGCTGATGGGATATCAAGTGATTCTAGGGCTATGTATAACAATTTTAAAAATTGTTATAGAAATTAAAACAGCCCTTGGTCATAGTGCTAAGGATTTTTTTTTAATTTGGTGAAAAGTTTCTTTTGTGTTTGAAAGCTGACTATAGAGAGAGGAGAATGAGGGGATTAGAGAGTGAGGATTAGAGAAGTTTGTCTTAGTCATTTCCCTTTTTTCTGGGACAAAGTACTCAATACTCACAATTTAAATGAGAAAAGGTTTACTTTGGTTCATGAGTTTGGATGTGCTAGTACATTTCATAATTGGCTTACTCCAAGACAAAAATAGTACAGTGGAAGGGCCTGTTATGGGAGAAAGCCACCTATGACAGCAGCCAAGAAGCAGAGAGAGAAGTGAGAAGCTGGGGAGAGAGGTATACACTTGCAGATCATGTGCTCAAGGACCGACCTTCAGCCAAGCCTCATCTCCTAATAGTAAGTCAGCTAGCATCTCTATAATTCAATCACTTTCTAAACTTCCACCTCTGAACACCTGAGGCTTTTGGATCTAAACTCTTAACAAGTTTTTAAAAAACTAGCTAAACTGGCAAGGAGGTATGCTCTTGTTGTCCCAGATACTTGGGACTACAAGACAGGAGAATCACTTGAGTCCAGGAATTCCAGGCTGTTTGGTCAACATGTCAAGACCTTGTCTAAAAAAAATTGGCTAGACATAGAAACAGAGGTGTATGAAGAGTCATATTTAAGATCACCATTGGACTTGATGTTTATAGGGTGTAAGTGTGTCTGGAGGGTACAAAAGCATAGAAAACAATAAGCTTCTGAAACTGAAGATTGGGAGGTAAAGATACCTTTAATGGTTTAGGGAAGAAAAGGAGGAAAGCATCAGAGTATCGATATAGCTGGGTATCAACTCAACAGCTAGGTCCCTGTCCCTCATAGATCCCTGACTTTGTCAAATGACCAAATCCTCAGTCTCTGAAGAGTGTTTGCCATTCAGCCAAAGGGGCAAATCTCTGTTTATTATTTGTTCAGGGCAGACATGACCCTTCATTTAGTATTATCATCCTGGGTGCATATTTCTACTTTGCCCTGTTCTGGGAAGTACACAGAAGAATGGGTCAGCTAAATAGGGAAGCCCCAGGAAACTGAAAAAGACCAGGAAGATCATGGAGACAGAGCTGTTTATGACCCTGTGGGCTTACATTATCTCCTTCCCCCAGATCTGAACCTACACTGGATACCAGAGACTGGCTCACACTTGGAATGGGCTTGAATAGTTTTGCAAAGGCTTTGAAAACTGAATTATCATTAGAACCAAACCCCACAGAAGCTGGCTAGCACTTTTGGCTTGAAGCTAATCAGGTTAGTTGTCTTTATAAAAAATAAAACAAAACAGAATTCCCCACATGTTTTAAACAAGACACTGAACTTTATTACACAATAACTGGAATACTATCTAAAAGAACCTGGAAAAAAAATGTCAACTCAAAAGATAAGCAACAAGTACTAATGCTGAGATGACACCAATTTTGGAACTGAAACTTAATAAAAGCTGATACAGAAATGTTCCAAGATATAAACTCAAGTAGTTTTAGAATCAGGAAGGACAGAAACTCTGAGCAAGGAACAGAAGGTAAAAAAGAACCAACTGGAAATTTTGGAGCTGAAGAGCACAGTTATGAGAATACAAACCCCTACGGATGGCTGAATAGTAAAATGGAAGAAGCAGGAGAACTAGTACATTTGAAAACAGATGAATAAAAATGATCCAATTTGAAAAATAGAAAGAAAACAAAGGACTTAGGAGGTGCCAGAAGAGCAGAAGCCCTTCTCCCCTGTGGAAGAGCAGTAAAGGGTTTAGAATGGCATCATTCAGAAAAAGAGGTGTAAATTCACAAAACTTATTTAAAAGAACAATGAATGAAAATTTCCTGTAGTTTGAAAATGAGCCCCCAGATATATAAGACCATGGAACATGGCTCCCCTCCAAAAAAGATCGTGGAAGATAACTAAGGATAGTAAAGGTCTTGAGACATATAAGGGCCATATGACTGTTTAATTATGATGTGATATTGAAGAATTTTATCTTTATGATTCTCAATTTCTTCATCTATAAAATGAGTTGAATAGTATAAAGATAAGGACAGGAGGAAGACTGTCTGAAGTAACCTAAGAAATCTCTTAGAGAAACTTCCATGTCATAGTAAGGGCTGAATAAATATTTTTTCATTGAAATCTTTATTGGTACATTACATATACACATCATGATGGCACTCAACAATGAGAATTTGTACCAGTATACAACACAACTTAATTCTCATTTTTTCCCACAGCCCTACCCACCCTACCACCCCCACCCCCCATATACATAAACTTTGATTTCTTTCTTTTTTGTTATAATCTCATTATTTTCCCCCTTCACTCCATTTTGCATTTTTTATTTCACAATATATAACATATAATACTAGAACTCATTTACATCTATATTTTCTCATACCAGAGGGAAGATGTGATATTTACACATCTGTGACCTATTTACTTCACTTATGAGGATGTCCTCAAGATATGTCCATTTAAGTATAAATGATTCAAACTTATCATTTTTTATGGCAGAGTAATACTCCATTCTATAGAAGAACCACAGCTTTCTTATCCAGCCTCCAGGTGATGGACATTTTGGTTGTTTCCAAGATGTAGCAATCACAAACTGAGCTGCTATAAACATAGGTGCACATATGCCACTGTGGTATGAATCTTTTCATTCTCTTGTGTATATACCTAACAGAGTGATGGCTGGGTCAAATGGGACCTCCAAGCCTAGTTTTTTGAGGAATCTCCAAACTGATCTCCACAGGGGTTGTACGATTCTACAGTCCCACAAACAGTGGAGAAGGGTTCCTTCTTCTCCGCAGCCTCACCAACATTTGTTGCTGGCTAATTCTGAGATATCAGCCATTCTTTGTGGAGTGAGATGAAATATTAATATTTTTTTTAAAAAAAGGAAAGTAGGGTGATCCTCCAAGATATTAAGGATAATGATTTTAAAGAGATAGTAGGGTTCTCCAATGTGAAGATGATTGTCTGAGATCATCTATCAGGAGCCAGACGATTTTGGATTGAGGGGCAATTAAAAGAAGCAGAAAGGGAGAGAATCAGTGTAAACATTTTCTGACAAAGTTTGATGGTGAAAAGAAAGTGTAAAATCAAAGACCTGAGAGTGCAAAGCTAATGTAATATTTCTTAATCACAATGGAGGTGTGATCCTATTTTTTAAGCTGAGGGGAAGAAGAGATAGAGGGGTAGAGATTAGTGACTCAGGAGAAAATGGGATGACAGATGGCAAATAACCTTGCAGAGGACCTGGGGTGACTGGCCTGAACTCACAGGTGTTGTGACTGTGGTGTGTGTGTGTGTGTGTGTGTGTGTGTGTGTGTGTGTTTGATCTTATACCAATTCAGTAGCTTAAAGCAGAAATTAAAAGTCAAATTATCATCAGAGGATAAAAGGGTGTCATGGCTTGCTGATTCTGTTCTCAGTGAATTCCAATGTTTTCTATATGATGAAAATGCATAAAGAGTACGAAACGATAACATCTATAAGATACTTCAGTGTAAACCAAAAGGGGTTTGGAGGTGATTTTTTGTGGCTTGGTTAAAAAATTGTGTACTATGTAATTATGATTAAAAAAACATGAAGGATGACTTTAAATATCAAATTTATACAGAGATTCCAACTAAAATATCCTCAAATGGGTTTCCTATAAACCTAGACTGACTTATATGGCCATAACTTGAATACAAGCTCCTAAACCTGAAAGAGCTACAAATATTTATGAGCATCAGTTCCATTAGTGATCATCTCTTACTAGTCAACATGAGTGAGAAATTTCATTCGGATTAGTTGCTGCTTTAAAACACCTATTTTTTAATCTTTAAAATTTACAGTAGTTTCCAGGAGAATCTAACAGTTCCTTCATAACTTTATAGAAAGTTACGAGTTAGAATTTATTATAATACTGGAAATAAAGTCTTTTTTAAAAGCAAGACTTTTTTCATCTTTTGGATTTTGAAGGAGTGACAAAGTGCTACTGTGTAAGACAGGCATGTGTTACTTCAAAAATATCAGAATATTTCTAACAAGCACCTTGCAAATAGCCTGAGTTTTACTAAAAAAACCCATCAGTCAGAAAACAAATCTGCTCAATTAGTGTCAGGACAAGGATTCCAAGCTGAGATTAGGTGAAGCATCTGGCCTTAGCCCCTAACCAACTGCACCCTGGGCTGTGACCTCACAGCTCAGGCTCCTGGGACCCAAAGCCTATCCCTCTGTCTCTGTGACCACACTGCACAGAGATGCACTCTGCTTCTAGTGCTAAAGGCACAGTCTTGGAAGCAGAGAGCCTTTTGGGCCACATTTACTATGAAGCTGTGAGTAGGCAGTGTTACAGTGCCTCAGTGTGCTCATTTGTAAGCGTGACCACACCTATCAGAACTGCTCAGCTTGGGCATCCCAAGGGCTTCCCGGCTTTCTCCCAGGGACCATGATGACAGGAGACCAGCACCGCTGGTGCCCAGGAACACCTCCATCCGAACCAGTGGACCCCACCCAACATACTTACTAGAAACAAAACCCAGAGGGCTACATGAAAGAACTGGAAGTAATTAAAGGCTTAATATATGAAAGCCATGTAGACACATATAAATATATGAAAATTATTGGATTTTTGAAACATTAACTTATGGCCATTGGGGAAATATAATTAAAAATATTCCATTCCCAATAGCAACAATAGGGATGCAACAGCTAAGAATAATGTGAAGAAATCTGAAAGAGAAAGAGAGCCAGGATTATAGCTCATTCAGAGGAGGAGTGCTTGACTAGCATGTGCAAGGTCCTGGGTTTGATTCCAAATAATGTAAAGGGAAAAAAACGATTAGTTTGAACAAGTGATAAGATTTTGCTACAAGACATAAAAGAAGACCTCAGTAGAATTATACTATCTTTCTGGATGGAAGAACTGATAGTTTATGTCAGGTCTCACCAATACTATTGATAATATAATGCTAATCAAAGTATCAATAGAGATTGTTCTTGAATGCAGCAAAATAATTCTTAAATGCATGTGAAAGATAAATAGGCAATAGTTAGTGGCCAAATGGGATTAGCTTTCCCTAAAAGCAAAACACTGAGGATCATTAATAACTAAAGAAATGAAAAATGAAACTTTAAAATGTATCTTTGTTAGACTGACAATTTTCATAGTAGTTTATAATGTAGAACTAAAAAATAACAGAGTCAGAGAAATAATCAATAAAATTGTTTGCCAAAATTTCCTAAAAATAAGGCAAACTGAGAGTTCACTGACTGGCCATGAATGTGACTGGAAATAGATTCACAGCAAGATGTATTCTCCTGAAATTTCACAGCACAGAGTAGAGAAAGACCCTGGCAGTACTTGTGCTTGTGAAGGGAGCACAAGACCCTGAAGTGTACAGGGTGGAAGAAAACAGCTTATGTCAAAAGGCCGTGAATCAAAACAGTGCTGGAATGTTCAACAGCAAAACTGAAAACTAAAATGTGGTGGAGAAATAGCTTCAAAAATATCAGAATTAAGGGGCCGGGGAGTTAGCTCAGTGGTTCCAGCGCCTGTCTTGCAAGCACAAGGACCTAGGTTCGATCCCCGGTAACCACATACCATACTGGGAGTGGAGACTCACACCCAGCAGCAACCAGTACCACATACCACAGTGCCAGGCATGGTGGCTGATGCCTGTAATCCCAGCACTCGGGAGGCAGAGGCAGGAGGATTGCTGTGATGTGAGTTTGAGGCTGAGCTCAGGGCCAGCCTGAACCACAAAGTGAGACCCTGTCTCAAAAAAAAAAAAAGTATATATATATATATATATATATATATATATATATCAGAAGCAAAATGATTTGTAATCTTCAATTTTGTACCAACAGAATCAGCAATCAAATGAGTAAAATTGGTGTTTTCAAGATTTTGTAAATTTAATTGATTGATTTTTTTTTTTCTCCTTCCCTCCTTCCTCCCCTTCACACCCTCCCTCCCTCCTTCTTTCCTTTTTCCATCCATCTCTCCTTCTCTTTCCCCTTCCTATACCTTTCTTTTCTGCTGAGAATTTAATCCAGGGCAGGGCCTCTTGCATGCTGAGCACATGCTCTAGCCCTGAACTCCATCCCACCCTGACTCTTCTTTCTCCCCTCAGGAGAGCTCTTAAAGAAAGTGTGCCACAAGAACCAAAGAATAAGAGAACCATAAGCTGAGTCAGGAAAAGAGAGCAGAGAATGTTAAATGAAAAACTCCTACATATCAGGCAGTTCACATTAAAACAGGTCAGAAACCTCTGAGAGGAAATACTTCATGTTTCAGTAATATAATTTTATAAATCGCTAATGCTTCGAAACACGTTGAGAAGAATTTCAATGACTCATGGAGGCTTTGAAGTTGGATGAGTAGTAAGGGTGTTGAAAAGTAAGCAATAAATATTAATTTTAGGGGAAGCACGTACTTGTACAGAAAAAGGAATATAAATCATAGCATAACTTCTGACCCAGTTCTCAATAATGACTAAAAAGTCATCAGGATGTAAACACCGAATATTTCTAACCAAAATTATGCTATGACTACTAAGAAGTATCATACTGGAAAGGACCTTGTGTAGGGTAGAGAGAAGAAAGTGAAATCTTTTTCTTTTTTCATGGATGGAAATCTAAAAGTAATGTCTTCTTCCTTTGGGTACTGTCACATGACAAATTACCAGAGGGCAAAGAGCCTGAGAGTGAAGGTAACACCCAGGACAGCAGATGGAAAGCGGAGTTGAGGCTCTTGATGACCTGTCCTGGGGTAACCAATCCCAACTTGGTCCAGATCAGTCCATTTGTGGTGGGAAGAGCTTAGTAACAGCACTGAGAGCACTGGTGGCTTCTACATTCAAGTGCTTTGAACAGTAACTTTTACAAGTTGCTGAATCCTCAGAACATGGCATGCAATGCTCTGGAAGCACAGTGAACATTCATGACAAGATACACGACCATCAAGCAGTGATGGTTTTAGGCTCTCTGTCTGAAGACTGATATCCCTTTCAAGCCATGAATGTTACTGCTTATAGTTTTAAGTCATGGCACACACAGTATTGTTGGGAGAAAAGATGACTTTACTGAAAATAGCTCCCCATATTTAAATACCAATTTTTACTTTTTGTGGCACTGGGGATTGAACTATGTTCTTCACACTGAGCTACAGTCCAGTTTTACTTTTTTGAGATAGGAACGCAGTAATTTTCTGAGTCATACAGGCTGGACTCCATGTGATCCTCTTGATTCAGACTTCTAAAGTGTTGAGATTCCAGAGCTGCACTACTCAGAAGAAGTTTATACTTAAAAAAAGGATTTTGATACATGACAAGTTACTTTTCAAAAGAAGTATGATGTGCTAGTGAATTCAGAAAAACTGAAAAGGCACAGGAATTTAACTCAGTGGTTCTGGCATCTGCCTGGCAAGCACAAGCACTGAATTTGATCTCCAATAGCACATATTACAGTGCCAGGCATGGTGGCTCAAACCTGTGTTCCCAGCACTCGGGAGACAGAGGCAGGAGGATTGCCTGGGCTACATAATGAGTTCAGGGCCAGCCTGAACTACAAAGTGAGACCTTATCTCAACCCCCCACCCACACACACATACACAACCTAAAGAAATGAGTAAAACCATGTAAATTTCTACGAAATGTACTTAATACAAAATATACTTTTTTGAAGTAGGTACAATGACAAAACACAAATAAACTGTATTTAACTTCATGGGACAAAATGAAATAAAGATGAAGATAGGTAAGATTAATAATTCATTGAAACTTACCTTTAAAAACACATTATGATCGGGCCGGGGAGTTAGCTCAGTGGTTCCGGCGCCTGTCTTGCAAGCGCAAGGGCCCGGGTTCGATTCCCCGGTAACCACATAACAATACTGGGTGTGGAGACCCACACCCAGCAGCAACCAGTACCACATACCACAGTGCCGGGCATGGTGGCTCACGCCTGTAATCCCAGCACTCGGGAGGCAGAGGCAGGAGGATT
>PVIR01017600.1:0-21189 GCA_004026965.1 Petromus typicus | reverse complement strand
AGGAATAGGGTAATATTACTTTCTCCATTTGTCATAAAACACATATCTCATAAATATAAGATTTGAACTCAAATACAAAAAAGATGGCTCAAGCGTTTTGGAATAGATCTCTACACTAGGTATTTTGGTGCTGTGATCACGGGCACATGTATTCTAGAGGCCAAATACTCTGATCTGTTCTTAGGCACAGATGTAGTTGCCCCTGGAATGAATGTGTTATGTCAGTACTGCTTTTGTAATTGTTTGGGACTTCACAGTGTTCTATCTGAAGCTCTTCCATGTAGTCCCCGTGTCATGAGTCTTGCTTTTAATGCACGTTCCCAAAGTCCAAGGAGTGTACCTGTTTCTCATACTTCTTAAGGCCTTGTATGAGTTTAGCCAATTATTAGTGTGGCCCATGAGTAAAAATCTGAGTGAACAGGAGGGTACAATGGTCATACTGTGCTCAGATATGGAACCTGTGAGTTGTCTGGTCCAGATACACAGGCAACGAGAGGTGAGGCCCTCCCTGCTCTAAACAGACTCATGACTGAATTCTGTTGACACAACCACAGCTAATCTGCCACCTTCCAAAGATATTTTATTTGCTTGCTAGGGAGTTGGTGAAAAATGGCTCAAGAACACTATCCTAGCATGCTTATGATGAACCTCAAAATGGGACTGGAAAGTATGAAACACGCTTGGACTGTCCATTAATGATATGCAAGAGTACCAGCAAGAAAAGCATTTTGTCCATCTCAATTATGTAATCTCTGCCAGTTCAGAAGTATATTCCTTCTACTCTGGTGAATAAACACTGACATCTGAAGTGAAATGAATGAACTATTTCCATCTCATTTGGAAATGGAATTGAAAGTGTCAAAGGGACATGGAGAATTGAAACGAGAAATGTGAACATAACAGCAGCTAATTAAAAATGCAACTTATTGCACCAGAACCATGAATTTATACAGCAGCTTTTCTGGATGACAAAGTGTTGATCAGATTGAGCCTTTTGCTCCAATGGCACAAACAGTCCAGCTGCAAATGCCACATCTTTAGGAGATGCGTTTTGGGAAAACTGGCCCCATAATTTTTACGGCAGCTGGAGCTATAATGCTCCATATTGGAGGGGTCCTTAGAGAATGAGTCCAATCCTTTCATTCAGCAGAAGTAGTGATATATCGTAGAGAAGGGACAACTTGCCAAGGCCAAAACCATGCCTGTGTCATAGCCAGAACAAAACCTAGGCCTTCTGAGTCCCACTGGATATCTTTTCTCTGCTCTACCTGGCTTTCCCCAGGAAAGGACCCTTTGTCTACAACTCATGCATGTGACTCATTCTACACAATGCATAGTAGACAGGACATTCCAGTCCCATGAAAGACAGATCTTTCTCAGGTACCCAAACTCCTAGGCTTAAATGTATAACCATGTTCTACTATTTCTATAAGATGTGATAATGGGGGATTCTGTTTTAACTTTTTTTTGTCCCATTCTTTTTTTTTTTTAAAGGTATTAGTATTTGCATTGTGTCTCCTATAAGGAGTCATAGCTGACTCCTTGCCCCATTTACTGGCAATCCATAAGTGGCCTGGGCTTCTTGCTTCCCATAATTCAGCTCTATTATTTCAGAAACCTGACTGAAGCCAGTGTGACTCATGTGGGTGTGTTGGATTGCACTCAGGTGAGGGTACTCTCTTCCCACATGGCCATAGCTGAGACCCAAGTCCTGACTGAGATAATATTTCGGCTGAGAACAGTGGCTCCAATTAAATTCCTTTCCTGAATTATGGCCTCCATCCACTGGCCTGACAGGTTGCTGGTTAATTATGATTCAGTCTTGGTCTCCCTTTGTTCCTTTTGCAGGAATGCCTTGTCCCCCCTTTACAAGCCTTGCCTGTAATAACTGCTGTCACCGGGTGCCTCACACCCTGTCACCAAATATTCTACAAACACCCTGCCTTATTTCTTCCCAATAAATGCTGGAGGTCTCAGGTGCCCGGTGTCTTTGCTGCCAGCTCAGCTCAGTTGATCCCAGCTCCCCATATTTCTGTGTAAGCCTTGTTTCTGTGCTTTTCCTTAACCCTGCTTCCCCTCAGAGCCCCTAGGCAAGAGGTTAGGCTTATGGCTGAGGTATCTGGTAAGGAATCTTTTATTGCTTTGTGCCTTAAATAAAATGTTTTTAAACAAGGATTTTAGATTTCAGAATATGACCATAAAGCTTTTGGAAAAATTTCGCTTCCACTCACCAAGTGCATCAGGTGACAAACATGAGCATGTGCATCTTCCCCACACAAACACAAATCCACCTGTCTTCACTTAAATCATAAAACGACACTAGGCTTTTATAAATTACAGACCATCAGAAGTATCCCAAAGAGACTTTACATGTTGAAAGGGTTATAGAGGTAGTTTGGGAAAAGGAACAAGGTGATGTCTACCCCAAATTGAACTGGAACAATCCATAAAACCTTTGGTCATTCAGAATTGAATACATTGACATTGTTACAGTTGAACTGGGCAGTGATTCTCCAGGTTCTTGTTATGATGAGAAGATGACCAAAGAACTGCCACACACACAGCCCCTGGAAAACAGTAAGTCACTATCTTTACTGAAGATCACAGGAAGTTGTGCTCTGGGCCAGTCCATGCCCACAGAGGAAGACTGAAGCAGACTGAGGAAGGTGCCAGGGTGCCTGAAACGAGGAACAGAGATCAGAGGTAGCAGCATCAATAGGCAGAAAGGGGGCCGACAACCCAGGCTTTGGGAATTCAAGGCCACAAACCTCTTCTGTAGCTGTTCCTCCCCCAGTCCTCCTTGGTATCAGTGGTTTGGTGCCAGTGCTCCTCCCTAGGGCTCTGGAGATGTCCTAGGCTTTTGTTGTTTTATTTTCTACCTCTCTTATGATAACAGAAGCTGGAATAACCATTGAGTGATGTTTAGAGTTAAATGCAGGGAAGAGAGTAACTCACTCAGTTCCTTTGTTTCTTACTGTACTGTGAGCCCGGGTTCCCAAAAATCTCTGAGGGGAGATGAAGGAGGAGGTTTTTGTTTTCTGTAGCTACTTGTGGCAGGCTCAGCTAATAGGGCTCTGTGAATCTGGCTGGCTGAGTCAGAGATTTGAATGTCAGAGTGACCCTGAGTAGGAAGAATGTATCTCTTAATTATTGGTGTGGAGTGCTCCGTTATCATCACACAGGCAGCTTAGAAGAGAAACTCTTTCAAAAAGCAGCTCAGAGTATGCATAAAGCAAACTGCCTGGTTAACACCCCCAAGGCCCACAACTTTAGATTGGGGTGAAAGCTCATCCTGATAAGACACTGGAACTGAAGAGAAGTAAAATTTGTTTGCTATATCTAAAGTTACAAGGCTCCAGTGAGTGAGTTGCAGCACTCTGGTGTGGGTGTCTGCAGGCTGCCTTGGGTGCGCAGCCACCACACTGCTGTTGGCTTTCTTCCTCGGCCACCATGATGAGGGATGACCTCATCCCTCTTTGAGAGCAGGGCAGTTCCTCCTCTAGTGCCCAAGGGCCCCTTCGGTGCTCTGACGGGTCTCACAAGGGCCAGGTGGTTTCCAAGGGCATTTCTCTGCCCAGTGTCCCATCAGTCTGCACCCAGAGCATCCAACTTCTTTTTATCACTCTTTGAATTTCCTCAGATTCCCCTAATGCTGGTGGCTTTGTTGTGTGCTATTAGTCTTCCTTCTTTCCTCATCCAGTTCTCATTTGTCCTCTACTTCGTTGTGGTTATGAAACACCAAACAAGCTGCATTGACTAATTGGTTTGTTTTGGTTTATAGGTCCAGTTGGAGTTTTTCGAGCTTTTTCCTAATTTCTGGAGCTGACTGACTAATAATGTGCTGCTTTAGCACAATCTGGCCTTCTCAAGACTCAGAATGCAAGTGAGTGTGTGAATCAGGGGTCCTACAGAGGTAGACCCAGACTTAGTAGGATGTAGACTCAGTAGATAGCTTTTATCATCTGAGGATGACTGAGCGAGTTGTTGAGAAGATCATAGGTGGGGAGGGGAGCTGACAGGAAGCTCCACAGCATCAACAGCAGCCTGATTGCTTCTAGGGGATGGATCAGGCTTCTGGTACAGCATTTTAAAGGCTTGCATGTAAGGCACCACTGACTATTTTTCTTGTTCCTTACAATGAAGAATTGAAATATGACATAATTTAGGCTGCCAAGGGGTGGTCATGTCTCATTTTCCCTAAGTGGATACATAACCACTTTTTATTAAATAGAAAAATAGAATGATTTCTTAGAAAGAGTATAGGGTGGAATTCTTCTCAATAGTAGAGGATGCAATTAAAAAAATAGGTGCATTTCCCATGATAGATCTATAGATAAAAAAATAAGGGGGGGTCTTTTTTTTTTTTTTTTAGTTGTTGTTCATTTAGCCTAGGAACAAGAAATTAATATGCAACAAGATGGTCTGATTTGGATCTTGCTTTAAACTGGTCAGTGAAAATCTTGTGATTTTGCATTTTCATTCTGTTCCAACCACAGAGCACATACTGCCCATTATTCCAACTTCTACCATTCCTAGGATCCTTCAAGGCTGCTATAAGGTGACAAAATTAATTTTAAAAAAGTAAATATGAGCCAGAGATTTAGCTCAGTGGTTCCAGTGCCTGCCTTGCAAGTGCAAGGTCCTGGGTTTGATCCCTGGTAACCACAACAATACCAGGTGTGGAGACTCATACCTACCAGCAATCAGAACCACATACTACAGTGCCAGGCGTGGTGGCTCATGCCTTTAATTCCAGCACTTGGGAGGCAGAGGCAAGAGGACTGCTATGAGTTCAAGACTGAGCTCAGGGCCAGCCTGAACTACAAAAGCAAGATCCTGTCTCAAATAAATAAATAAATGAATAAATAACGTTTCTCTTTTCATCTTGCCCAATATAGTCTGTCCTCTAATGGTCACCCAGGTGGCTATCTTTTTGTTCTCCACACCTTACAACTGCACAAGTAATTTCAAGGAGACTTTTCTCTGGGGTGGCTTTCAACATATACAATAAATCAATCAATTCTACAGGCATATAGGCTGTCTTCTGTAGGCTTGCAAATAAAAATTAATCATCCTTCCAGCTCGCCAAACTTGGATCCTTATAGTTTATGGCTCCATCAGAACCTTCATTAGTTTTTGAATACATCCTCTGTAACAGGTTAAATCTTGCTAGAATGCTGTTGGCACTTTAAAATCTGTCCTTGGCCTGTCAATCACCACATCTCTTGCTGCTTCCCAACTCTACTCAACAGCACTTTCTGCTATTTTTTTTTAGGTTTTTTTAGACAGGGTCTCGCTTTGTGGTTCAGGCTGGCCCTGAGCTCAGCCTCAAACTCACATCACAGCAATCCTCCTGCCTCTGCCTCCCGAGTGCTGGGATTACAGGCGTGAGCCACCACACCCGGCACTGTGGTATGTGGTACTGGTTGCTGCTGGGTGTGAGTCTCCACACCCAGTATTGTATGTGGTTACCGGGGGATCGAACCCGGGTCCTTGCGCTTGCAAGACAGGCGCCGGAACCACTGAGCTAACTCCCTGGCCCCACTTTCTGCTATTGAGTCCCTGTAGTCTGGCTATAAAGCCTTCACTCTGAGGTTAACAGAAGCTGGGAAAGGGAAAGGGATGAAGGCGGTGGCTCATGGTTGCAGGGGTGCAGTTGGATTGGAAGTATAAATTCTAATGCTCCACAGTGCATCAAAAATAATTAGTTGCTAACAATTATATATTTCAAAATAACTGGTAGAGAGGATTTCAAATGATCTCAACACCAAGAAATAACTGTAATGGATGTGTCAATTACTCTCTTCTGATCATTCACATTTAAGACATGAGTAAAATCTTTCTCATACTGGGGACTGAACCCGAGACTTTGCACTGATCTTCAGCCTCAGCCTTTTTCATTCTGATACAAGGTTTTGCTAAGTTTCCCAGGGTCACTTAAATCTGTGATCCTCCCTCATCCTCTGGAGTATCTGGAATTGCAGCACTCACCGCTGTTCCCTGACAGTGCCAAGTCAGGCTCATGGCAGGGAAGAATGATCACAAAGCTCAGTCACCATCAAAGGATGGGGAATGTTGTTATACCTGTGTTGATGACTCTCAAGGAACCAACGTGTTCACCAGATGTTACTACTGTGGATTCTAGGCTTCCTGTGATGACTCAGAAATAGTCATTTGCCCCAGAGAAATACACACTGAAGCAGAAGAGAGGAGGAAGCTTCGACCAGAAGCCAGGTGACAGTAGAGTGTGCTGTGGAGGAACAGAGGGGGAAGGAGGGCAGTGTGACCATGGCATCTTACAAGGAGACTTCGTTTGCCACTGACTTGAGTGATAAATCCTGGCCGTGTTGTTAGAACAGCTGTCTAATGAGGGGTCTGGGGGAGTCAGTCAGTTATAACCTGACCTAGGATGAAGCCCTCTCACTGCTCGTCCTCCACTGTCTGCTGTTCCTTCTGTGGGAAGCCCCTTTAGAAAGCACACTATGTCCTCCAGAAAGTTATTAACATCAGGATATATGTCACTGAGATGCCCTAATAGTACCTTGGATTGCCGGCTTCCTGATCCCGGATCACCCTCCTCCCCTGCTGTCTTTCCCTCACACCCCTGAACCCTCTCAAATCTGAGGGTTCTTCTCCCTCAGTGTCCCTCACATTTTGTCTAATTCCATCTATTTTAGTATAGGCAATGGCCCCTGGAGTCACCATGACTTCAGTCTCTCCTCCCTGTAATGCTTACTGCCCAGGTAATCTTCTGAAAACAGTTATTTCCCAATTCAGACTTCAGTGGCTTACTCAAATTTTTAATCTAGTCTTCAGGTTCCTTTGCCAGTTGATTCCAGCTGGCTTTTCTAATTTTGTGTGGCAGTGATTTAGTTATGAGACACATTAAATAGCTATACAAAAAACCTCAAGTATGGTAGCATTAAAGATGTAGAGGTTTATTTCCTTCTGGTGTTGGACTCTAGATGGTCTAGGACTGGTAGAGTGACTTAGTGATAGGACTATGGCAACCTGTTTGGAGTGTGGTTCCCAATAAATCATGCCTCTTTCTACTTACACCCTTGTGAACTTTTCTCTCATCTTGTACAAAGGCAAATAGGGATACGCATTTTTATTTTCATTATGTGATGATTAATTTTATGTGTCTGTCAACTTGATTGGGCTAAAGGATGCCCAAAGAGCCAATGAGACATTATTTCTGGGCACACCTGTGAGGGTGTTTCCAAAAGGTATAACTTGAATAGCTGAGTGAAGATGATGGGCCTCACTGAGGGCAGGCATCATCCAACCCACTGAAGCCCACTAGAATAAGCACAATGAAGAAGGAAGGGCGAGGCATTTCTCACTCCTTGAGCTGAGATATGAATCCTTTCCTGCCCTTAGCCACAACAGAAGCTCCTGTTCTCAGGCTCTCAGACTCAAGGACTTACAACAGTAGCCCTACCCACCCCCATCCCTTTCTGTCCTTTGAACTCAGACTAAATTAAACCAATGCCTGACTCTCGAGCTTGCAGATGACATACTGTGGGAACATTTGATGTTCCTGATAATGTGGGCCAGTTCCCATTGTAAATCTCTTTATGTAAGCTATTGGCTCCTGGAACATGACTAATATACATTGTAATATACAATGAAACTGAGATTTCAAGAGGTTAAGTGCATTGATTAGTAAAATGGGATATAGAAACAGGAATCTGATGTCATGTGATATCAGTTCCATGACTTCACCTTGTAACACTGCATTCTGTAGGAGCAGAGGAAATGAAGTCAGACATTTTTCATGGTCACATGGGTGCTACCAGGGTTAGGCAGTGCCCTCACACCAGGAGGTAATGTGTACACGCCCTTACCCTTCAACATTCTTTCCAGCTAAATACATTAATAAATGACAAGTAACAAAGAGGGATGTGTGTTCTACCCTTTCCTTCTCTATCTTCTCAAGTAATCAATCTTCACTCTTTTCTGTCAGCTCAGAGATAGAAAGATTTGCATAATATCCTGGTTGCCATGGCTCATAGTGTCCTCTTTGTTGGTTAACTCTTAATGAAGAAGTCATGTAAAAGCCGATAAATGACCCTATGAATTATGCATAAAGGACTCAACTCAAGCCATGCATATAAAATGGGGATTGACTTATTCTTTTATAAATAGCCCTACACAGGGCTTGTAGGTCTATTCTATGGTCCTTTCCAGTACAAAAATAGAGTTTAAATGATTGCTTTGAACAAATTTACAGAACAGAGACTACTGATTAAGAAAATGAAGTTATATAAATGCAATTGGCATCTGGATAATAATTATAATGATAAACCTTCAAAAAATACCTGCATATCTTGCATGACATTCTGTGCATGCAGTGACCGAGGAAAGCTGACACTATCTTTTCCCATCCAGTCAAGAAGAACCAGGTTAGACTAGTGAATGACTTGCTGAAGAGTTCAGAGAGACCCTGGAGATCCATAGTTGTATTAGTGAGTTATCTCATCTTCTCCCAGAGAAGCAGAACCAGTGTAAGATGGTGGAGAGTACAGAAGAGCTCTCAATTTGAGAAAAACAAACATCGATAGTTGAGGGCAGAAGATGGATGCCCCCAAGTCAGATAAAAACTAATTCAGTCTTCTGACTTTGGCTCCATTCTGACTCGAGACAAAATGAGTGATGCAAGGTTGGCACCATTGTCAGCGTGGATCTTTTTTACTCTGTCTTTTGAATCACTTTCAGAGACACACTTGAAATAATGTTTTGCAAACTATCAAAGCATTCCTCAGCCCAGTCAAGTTGGATGCATAAAATTAAGCATTACACTACTTACATACCACCTATTTTTCTCCAGTTTTGCTTCTCACAATATATTTGAGGACAAAACTGAGTCTTCAAAGCTTTCCACAGCCTAGCTTGTTCTCCTAACTAACTTTGTAACCACCCTTCCTCTTGCTGATCTCTTTTCAGAACTTGGCTTCTTTTTGTGTCTTTAACATATTAAACTTGTATCATCTTAGGTCCTTATTTCCTTGTTCCTTTTGTCTGAATGACCCTGCCACTTCATTTGGCCTTTTCTGCTGCTCTTATCATTTCTGTTTCTAATTAAATGTGACTTCCCCAGAGACTCCTTCCCCAACCACCCAACCTCAATAGCACATAACTTGGCTTTTATGTTCATCTTTTCACTTCCTGGTATTTCTTTACTTATTTAATTTGTTTTATTATCTGTCTTTCTCCTAAAATATGGTAAGCTCCACAGGCAGGAACCTTATGTGTCTTTTCCCATTGTGCTCCAGGGTGTAGCCATAGAACATTGCCTGGCACTAGCCAACAGGCAGTAAAATGAACAAATGTCTTTGTTGTGATGTGGGTCAGTCACTGGAAATACATGTTGGTTTACTTCCACTTGAATTGACTTAGTCCTTTTATAAAAGCAGTTAATGTTAATTCATCGCTTAATAAAAATAGGTAAACCAGTTCAAGCTTCTGCATATTAATGTACTGTAACCCTTGTATATACAATTCACACTCCCAACTCGGTACTTGAAAATGTCATTTGAGTTATGCTTATTGGTCCTGGGACTACTTTTCCTTTTCCTGGGCTCCAAGGACTCAATACAAGTCCCCTGTGAAGCTTTCTTTGGCCACTCGAGGTCACAGAACTATTTTTTCCTCCTCCTCTTCCTCTTCCCTTCTTTATAGCTCTTAGTACTCTAGTCATTCCATGGCCTTGGACAGCAGTGAATGTCAGTCTCTGCTGTGGGCTGTATTTGCAAGAACGTTGTCAACTTATTGAAGAGAGAGTGAGACACTATGTCCTTTATTTTTTCCTGGGTTTCTGCTTTGGGCCTCATTACACAGTATTTGTCCTTTTCATATTCTGTGAACCTGCAGGTATATTTTGTGTCTCCATTTTTAAAAAATGAATGTCTGATCTTAGCAGGTGCAAGGTCACAGGGAGATCTGGCCTAATTTGGCTAGAGTCTGTGTTAGTTGCTAAGGAAGAGTTCAAGTCTCTTTCTATGGTGCTTGAGATAGATAGGGTGCTTTCCTTAGTTCTTGTGGTTGAGATCACCAGTGAAGTCATTCTTAGCAAGAAATTGGTTGTAAAAAGGCAAGAATTAGATCCTTTTACCTCCTATCGTAACTTTACACAAAAGAAGGAGATCCTGCCTGCTGAGCTAAGGCCTAAATTTAGCTGATGCTCCTGAACAGGATCATGACAGTCTCCCCTTCACATCCAAGAGCTCAAATTAATATCCCTTTACCAAATCAACCAGGATATATAAGCAAGATACTCCTAACCTCTTTTTCCCCTGAAAGTGAGTTTAAAACTTGGAAGAAATCCTGTCCTTAGTGCAAAGATAAAGTAAAACTCACTTTTCTCAACGGGAGACAATTTTCCCTGTGAAGATGCTCGTTACTACTGGTTGGTTTTTCTGTAGAGGACATGCAGCATGAATGTGATGGGCCTTTGAGTCAGAATCATGAGTGCTGCAATCACCTTCTAGGAAGGGTGGATTCAAATGATTGAGAGGGACAAGGAAAACCTCTGTCTCCATATATCTCTACCTGGCAAGTAGTTTCAGGTCTAGAGACTAATTCCTTTTCATCTTAGAAGCCTTTACCTTTTACCACTCCTCTTAAGACACAACCCCAGTGGAGCTAAACTCTAAGATGTCCATCAGGTGGTGAGTTACAGGTTTAGTCCCTCATGTTCCCTCCATGCTGTACAACATATAAGTTTTATAGTGGTAGAATTTATTACACTGCTATTTATTTCAGGTTTGTGTCCCACCAGGTAGACAGGTACCCTAGAGAGCAGATAACTGATCTTTTCCAGGGTCTACTAAAGTAACTTGGGACCTGATAAGTCCTCAATGTGTATTTCTGCATGAATGACCAATATTGCTAGATGTTTCCTAGTTCTGAACTGAAATGAGCTGAGGATGAAAATACAAATACTTGCACAAGAATTATTATAGACAACCTCCCTAAAGAGAGGAAAAGAGGCCCAATATTTCCAAATCTTTCACCTTGGCTACACAAAGCATGGATGCTAAAAAGGAGTCACTAGGGGGAGAAGGAATGAAAGTGCTCAGGTTCTTGGGGCCTATATATTTTTTTAAAGTCGTGACTTCCTCTGTCTTACTGAAAAGCCGAGAGCTCCCATTTGTGATTGCAATGATTTGAGCAGGGTAGTTTAGTCACATTTCTAACTAGTCAGATTCTCCTCTGGCTGGAGTACTGGGATGTGAATTTGAAAGATAAGCTTAGGAATTGCTTCTTCAATAATCTGAACAAATTGATACAGGATTCAGTGTTGCCTGTGCCTGAGATAATGGCAACTTGATTTTCTCAGCTTGCACCTCTCACTGCAAGAATAAAGCAGCATATCCTTGCCAGTGACATACTGAGGGCAATGGCTGTGAGGCGGTTCTGATATGCACCCTGGAACAGAATAGGAGGCCCTGATGCCTCGGGGCAGCCTCATGGCTTTCTACATGGGTAAGGCAAAGATTTTAGCCAGCAGATCTCAGGAGGCCTGACCAGAACGCACCATCCCTTCATGAAAAAGCGGCCAGCTGAGCCAAATGCTTATTGAACATTTCTGTCATGCTGTCAAGGTACATATTTGTCACCAAGTGGCATTACCCTGGGCCCCTCCTTTCTAGGGGCGTTGCTGGTTCTCTTCATATTTAGAAATAGTGGCAATAGTAATTAATTCTTATTCAGCATTTACTGTGTACTAAGCAGACTGTTACACTTATAATGTGTGAATTCACCTAATTCTCTACCAACCCTATGAGATATGCACCACTCCTACCTGTATTTTACACATGGAATTATATACAGACAGCCCAAGTATAAGAGCTGGTCCTTAGTAGTCTTGTTATCTGTTGACAGTGATAGTTTATGAAAAGCTGTCAGCTTCAGGATTTCCCATCTCAGAAGGTGTCTATGCCTACTGTCTCCATCTTTCCCTCCTTTTTCACTGCCCTTCTTCTTGAACTTTCATTTTAACCATAGGATCTGGCTGTCAATCCAACCTTTGCCTGAGTGTCCTGGGCTCTGGACTCACAGGCCCATCCTGGTCCCCTGCTGAAATCTCTCCCTGGGGCAGCTGGGTCGTTCTACAGGCTTCCAGGAGCTGGAAGCGGAGAATATTATTGGGTTGTACTTAGTGCCAGGTGGATGTCTGTCTGCGTGTAGCTGTAAATGTGTCAGTTTTCCGTTTTCAACATCTAGAGGTTCTTCCCCTTCTCTGAGGTGGGGTTCAGTATATAATAGAGTTCTTTGAAAACAGATGCTCAGCACCTCCTCCAAAGTATCACTCCGAATTGAGCTTCTCTGGGAGCTCCACACTTTAATCTCCACCAACACAGCCACCTTTCCCTTCCAGTTCTGTACCTTTTACCTCTTGTATCTAATACTGTTCCCCCACTTCTCCATCCATGTATCTCTCACATTCCTGCCTTATGAGTCAGCTCTTCTCTACCCTCTCCCACCTCGTATCTCGGGACTTCACACCATCCTGCACAGGGCGTGTCAGGTGCTCTTGTTCATTCTCCTTTCTAGTGCATTTTCTTATGTAGACTATAGATCCAGAAGGCATCTCCATCTTCTCCATTCCTAGTATCTAGCCCGAGGCTGAGCAGAGCATCAGTAGCCCAGAAACAGATGCTGCTGTGAGTGAAGCTCTGCACTGATACTTCACTCCACACACTGAGGGATCTGATGCTGGGTTTAGGCTTCCATAAAAACTGGTGCCCTCCGTTGTTGTCTGCTTCTCATCAATACAGCCTGTGCCTCTAGGGTAATGTTTTAATTCTAGTATTAAAAACAGTTCTAATTTTTTATAAACTTTTAAAAACATGGCTGAAGTTCACAGAAAAATTTGGGAGGCAAATACAGAAATTTCCCATAATTCCATGCAACACATGCACAGTACCACCCCCGCCAACATCCCACACCAGAGTGGTACCTTCTTTTCTTTTTTTATTCAAATCTTTATTGGTACATTACATATACACATCATGATCACACTCAACAATGAGAATTTGTACCAGAATATGACACGATTTTCATTTTTTCCCATTCCCTTACCCACCCTACCATCCCTGCCCCCTTACATAAGCTTTGTTTCCTTTCTTTTTTATTATCATCTTACTAATTTCCCCTTGTTTTTTTACTCCTACACCCCATTTCCCTTTCAATATTTTTTATTTCACGGTATCTATTATATACTCTAGAACTCATTTATATCTTCAGTTTCTCTTATCAACGAAAAAATATATTTACACATCTGTGACCTATTTATTTCACTTAAGAGGATATCCTGAAGGTATATCCATTTATGTATGAATGACTCAATCTTATCATTTTTTATGGCAGAGCAATATTCCATTCTGTAAAAGCATTTTTAAAAAATGCGGTCTCCAGTTAAAGGACATTTTCATTGTTTCCAATATTTAGCAATCACAAACTGAGCTGCTATAAACATGAGTGCACATATGTTGCTATGATATGAATCTTGTAGTTCTTTTGTGTATATGCCTAGAAAAGGAATAGCAAGGTCAAATGGGATCTCTAATTCTAGTTTTTTGAAGAATCTCCCAGAGTAGTACCTTCTTATGATGTCCAACTTATGTTGATCCATTTTTATCACCCAAATCTTCTAGTTTACATTAATCTGGCTTTATTCTTACTGTTACATATGCTATAGGTATAATGTGTGATGATAAATTTTCACCGTTGTGATACTGTGCAGAATAGTTTCCTTTTTCTAGAGTCCTGTCTGTTCATCCCTTGCCCTTCCCAACTCTGACAACCAGTGATTTTGTAAAAGTTCTGGTAGTTTGGATCAAACTTAGGGCTTGCTTTTGCTTTCAGCTATATATCTAGCCCTCTTCTACCTCTTGAAATTTTGATATAGGGTCTTGCTAAGCCCCTAAGATGCCCAGGTTGGACTGGAATCATCTTATCTCAGTCTCATGGAGTGCTGAGCTCCAGGCGTGAACCACCACAGTCAGCTCCACTGATCTATTTACTGCCCCTAGACTTTTCCTTTTTTGAGATGTCAGAGTTGGAACTCTGAAGTATGTAGCACTTTCAGATTCAACTTCCTACTTTTTATCTTTCAGTTACTTCCTTTACTGGACCTTTTTTATATTCAGTGTTTGGGTTCCTTGGTATCTTGCATAACTATGTGATGAATACAACTTGTAGCATGGCCACATAAAGAGAAAGACCAGAGAACACTGTGAGTACCTTTGTAGGGACCTCCAACAGCTAAAATCCCCCTCCTACTCTGCCTCATGTTATAACTTTGCTTTATGCTACAACCTTTAGTCTACATTCTTGTTAAAATAAAAGCATATTATCTGAAAGAGATGTTATACATTATTGAATGTATCCTGCTCAAATTGAGCAGGATAGTGCAGTGGGAAGAATAGACACCTTGAGGGAGTCAGTTAATTTTCTACTGTTTTTATATGTTATTTATTGCTGTATAGTAACCTCAAACTTAGTAGTTTTAAAGCAGTAGTTATTTGGTATTAGTTTCTATGTAGCAAGAGTCTGGGAATAGCTCAGCTGGGTGGTTCTAGCTTTAAGTCTCTGAGGAAGTTGCAGTCAAGATGTTTGCCAAGGCCACTGTCAGCTGAAGATATAATCAGGGCTGGATGGATGATGTTTTCTACAGTGTCCTACTGGTCAGAGTGTTGGTAGGAAACACAGTTCCTCTCTAGCTGTTGGAAGGGGTTAGTTCCCGCAGAGGGGCTACTTTCATACCCTCACAACCAGCCTCAGTTTCCCCAGGTTGAGATCTGCAGGACAGCAGGGAAGTGGCCACAATGCCAGTCACTCTTACCATGTTGTGTCTGTTAGAAGGGAGTTACAAAGTTCATTCTATACTGGAGAAAGAGGGAATAACTCCATATTTTAAAGAAGAATTTGTGTAAGTATTCTAAAGCCATATAATTTGTAATACAGACTGCTGAGAAAGTCAGAGGAACATCATGGAGTAGAAAAATAATATATTTGGTGTCAGCCTTGTGTTCACTGCTCAGCAGCTGGTGGCCTGTAGTAAATCATGACTGCTCTAAACTTTAGTTTTTTCATTATAATAAAATAGATGATAGTATTCTTTGCTGCTTTCCTACAGGATACAAAGAGTCTGACAGAGGTATAAGCTTATTTGTGAAAACCTGTTTGGATGGCATAAAATTAAACTCAGTATATTGTGTATCCTGAATCTACAATCTGTTCTCTGAAGACCAGATGACAGAATCAGGACGGTGTCAATCTCATGTGAGTTCATAGCTGACTGGGCAATTAGGAGGTGGGGTCTAATTGAAAGAAGTGGGCCCTAGGGGTGCCATTTTGAGGACCACCTTCCTGGTCCCTTCCTCTTGAGCTTTCTCATTCTCTATGCTTTCTGGCTGTCATGGGGGAGAAGCTTGCTTCACCATGCTTTTCTGCCATGATCTTCTGCCTTGTCTTGGACCCAAAGTAAGGAAACCAGCCAGGTCAAAAATGTGGAAACTTGTGAGCTCTAACAAAGCTTTACTCTTATAAGTTGTTATTCTAAGATAGTATGTCCCAGCAATGAAATTTTAAAACAAAGATTTAAACTACTTTTATTTTATTAAGCTGGATCTCTGGGTGGGCAAGGAAATTCTCTATAGCAAATTTTTTCCACATACAGGTGTTCTTTTTTCCCTTTGGGCAGAACTCAGACCCTGTCCCTTTTCCACACTGAATGCAGGTTAGAGATTCTGCCCAGGTATGGTGTTCTAGGATCAGATTCTAGCCACAGAACACCTCAAGAAGGCCCAGTTGGAATATTCCACACAAGCAATACCCCTTTTATTGTATGAAGACGTTGCTTATTAAGGCCACTAGATTCCAATGTAGAACTCTAACGGCTAACAGCATTGTATATTCAGTCTTCCTTCTGTTAAGCCATATTTGACTGCCTGTCTTATTCACTTACATGGAAGCAAGTTTTTACCTCAAACACTGAAATGATATAAGGTCAGATTTGTGTATTAAGAGGCTCAAATTTTTCTTTTTCTAAAGCTGAATTCTCTCAGTTATTGAATTTCAAGTCTCTTTAACTCTTTGTGACTAAATCTCCAAGGAGTGAAAAATATACAATTTACAGCCTTACCATGAGAAGTTCAAATGATGTGTAAGTTCTGTGAAATCAGTTTGTCAGTGCAGCTATCTGAGCATCCATTGCCTATAATAGTCTGGATGATGGAAGAAAATATACCTTGTTCACTGGAAACGGGCTTCTGAAAAGTTGACTTGCAGCCATTTGCTTTCCAGCTGAGCTTTCTGCACTATTTTCTATGCTTATACCCAGCCCCTTCACTTTTGTTTTTAAGTTCCTAGTCTGCCTAGCAGTTGTTTCTCTGGAACGTATGTGACGTAGTACATTAAATCTAGATTATTTTTAGGAGAAATCTACCCTGGCCACACAGCCAAGGCATTCCTGTTCTAGGGCATCCCAAACTCTCACAACAGATCAATATAAATCCTCTGGGAGATAATTAATAATAGATGATAAATAATTGTTTTTTAAAAATTTTTGGGGTGGGCTGGGGATTTAGCTCAGTGGTTCCAGCACCTGCCTTGCAAACACAAAGGCCAGAGTTCAACCCCCACTAACTACATACAATACTGGCTGTGGAGATTCATGGCCACCAGCAATCAGTACCACATACTACAGTGCCAGATGTGGTGGCTCACGCCTGTAATACCAGCACTCAGGAGACAGAGACAGGAAGATTGCAATGAGTTCAAGGCTTGCCTGGGCTACAAAGTTAGCTGAGGGACAGCCTGAATTGCAAAGGGAGACCCTCTCTAACAAAACAAAACAAAACAAAACAAACAAAACAAAACAGAAAAAGCAAAACAAAAACAGTTATTGGGGAAAATAGTGGAAATGAAGGATTAGCATGATTCCAAATCAGAAATCACGAATTTCCTATCCAATCACCTTTCATTTTTTTGGCTGAGACTGTCAGTTGTCTCAATACGAAATACCTTCTTCTTTTGGGCTCTAGAATGCATCTAGTTTTTAGAGGGATTCATGATCATCCAAAATCACTTGTAGCACATTCCATGTACTATGTACTTAGATTAGATATACCATGTAACTAAGTTCTATAGGGTGGTAAATCATCAGAAACAGTGTTTATACCTTTCAGTGAGTTTTCTTGAAAATAGGAGATGTCTGCTCTTCTTTCCTTCAACCTAATAACCAGATATGCAGATATGATGGATCGATTTGGAGCAGCCACCTTGGTCCAGCCAGTGATAATGAGAATGGAACAACATGCACAAAATTTCCACAGGTAAAAAGACCCTGGATCAATAACACGAAGAGTACTATTAGCATTGGTACATCCTACAACCCCACAGATCTAACCAAAAGATGATATCACTGGCATCTTTACCTTACTCTGTAGTCTCTTGCTGTTGTAGCCAAAGCAACAGTGTCACAGCGGAGGAGGTAGTTCAGCACCTGTCCAGCATACCTGAGGCCCTGGTTTTAACCCCTTGATCTTCAGCACCACCAAACAAAACAAGAATACAAGACAAATGAAGAAAAAGGTTAGGGCCTGGGATTTAGCTCAGTGGTTCCGGTGCCTGTCTTGCAAGTGCAAGGGCCCAGGTTCGATCCCCGATAACCACATACAATACGGGTGTGGAGACTCCCCCCTGCAGCAACCACTACCACATACCACAGTGCCGGGCGTGGTGGCTCACACCTGTAATCCCAGCACTCGGGAGGCAGAGGCAAGAGGATTGCTGTGATGTGAGTTGGAGGCTGAGCTCAGGGCCAGCCTGAACCACAAAGCGAGACCCTGTCTCAAAAAAAAAAAAGAGAGAATTAAGTTGTGTCTTATACTGGTACAAATCCCCATTATGGAGTACAATCATGATGCATGTATGTAATGTATCAATAAAGATTAAAAAAAAAAGAAAAAAGGTTAGCTTTCAAATTTATGTGATTTTAGGTTGAAATTGTTTTTGCTATTTACTAGCTATACTACAGTGGGAAAATTGCTTAACTTCTATGTTATGATTATATATTACAAAGTTGCCCCCTGTGTTGTATACACGTAAGTTTTGAGGGTCAGACATTTAGACGAGGCAACACAGGGCAGTTGTCTGTGTTGCACAGAATCTAGGACTCTTAGCAACTAGAAGGCTGGTGGCAACTCAGCAGTTGGAGGCGAAGGTCATCTGAAGCCTCCTTTGCTCACATCTGGCTGTTGCTACTGGCTCTCAAGGGAGGTGCCAGCCCAAGTGTCTGTGCACACTCTCTTCATGTGGCTTGGGCTGCTTCTACATGGTGGTTTTATTTCAGCAGGGACAGTTCCAGGAGAGAACCAGGTGAAAATGAGATATTAAGGGACAGGTTCAGCAATCACCAAGACCCCTGGCATAATCGGTGGTATTGAGTATAATCTCTGCCATTAGCACTTTAGTCACAGATCATGGAACAGTTCTGGCAAAGGAAGGTTAAGGATAGAATGCTGTGTGTGGTGGAGGGGCCTGTCTCTCAGTGACTGTATATACCAATCAGCAAAAAAATTTTCAGCATTTAAAAAAATCTTACTGTTACATACTAGTTATCAGCTTTGCTCATAGGACCATTTTGAGAAGAAAATGAAATATTTTGTATAAAAGTTTTGGTAGAAAGTAAATACAGATCAAATAATATATTATTGTTATAGCTCTTTTTGGTGATTTTCTAACATGAAGTATAGAAATTAAAAATTTTAATCACATAAGGTCTAATGTTTTAACAGGAGGGGACATTCCATCTACCGAGAGGATATAAACCATGGGACATCAAAGGTCTTTAACGCAACAAGTGGATGTCATTTCAATGGTAGCTTATTCTTAAGAAGTAAGTCTGGGTTTTATCCCTTTTACTGGAAATCCTCAACCAACGACAGTATTGCTTTGTGTAAGTCTCTTCCAACTGTTATTCAAGGCTAAAAAAAATTCCTAGATATTTTGGTACAAATGTTTAGTAAATTAAAGTGATAACAGAATAGAAACAAGAATATTACCCAGCTGTAATTTCAGACGGGATTTCTGTGGCCTCATACCGAAGTATGCTTTCACCTTGGAACCTCATATCCTAAAATTAGACTAGATCAAGTGGTACAGAGTCTAGGGCTACAGTTCCTCATAAGATAGGAAATTTCTTTAATAATGAAATTATGCTCACAGGGCCTGACTCACTAACACATTTCCTGGACATGAATTAACTCCCCAGAGGTAGGCTGGCAGATATCTGAATTCTTTGGAAAAAGACTGAATTATGCTGCAGGATTTTCCACAATGTTGGGTAGCCTGTTTTGTGCACAGCACAATCAGCTAGAAGAGGTCATGTTGACTAATTTTATAATTGTGACAGAAACCAAAGCTAACTTTAGCTTTGAGCTACTTTCCAAGGATGAGAATAAGAGGATTCTCTTTCCTCAGTCTCTATTGTTCTTCCTGGAGTCTTTTCGAGTAGTGGGTCTGTGGCTAACATAGGCTCCACCCCCTGACTTTTGCTGAACTCTACAAGAGATGCCACCACCAAAGTTCCCTCTCCCATCGAAGGACCCTAAAGCTGACTCCCTGCTTAAATCTTTGTTGTGGAAGTTTACACTTCTGGACTAGGGGAGAGAGGTGCCACCACCCCCAACATTGTAGTTGCTGAATTAACACAAAAAAGGTACTAAATGTTCTAAATTCTAGTGCCTCTCATCCTGGGGCTGGTACTGACTTCCCTTAGAAGAGTGTAGGAGGACAACTGAGAGGTGTCGGACTGATGATTCCCAGAAATGTCTCTCCTCACCAGCCTGTGCTTGCCTACCAGTACAGTGTCCCTGGATTTTCTGCTTCTGGGTTTGTTCCTGCCCTAGGTATCTCTCAGAGAAGTTAGACTTGGCTTTGCTTCCTCATCCCTGTTTAAGAGTCTCTGTCACGAACAATATATATTCCTCTCAGGTTTCTTTGCTTTTTCATGCCAATAGCAATCTCTGGGTGGCTCTCTCAGTGGAGACTACCATTTAAGAGGTAGAAACACAAATATGGGTCCTTCGGTGTAACTTGGAGACCTTAGTTCAATCCTAGAAACTGACATTCTAATTGGGCTCAAAATCAGACATTTATTGTGCAACCAAATCTCATTAGCTGCTTGCTTAAGGAAAGGACTTAAGAAATTTAAATATAATACTTTACTTAGCTGTTGTTAAATGATAGCTGATTTTCTCATCTTTAATTCATGAAACACTGGGGAATACCTAGAAAGATACAAAATACTGAGCTGTGGGTCCCAGGGGTAGAAAATATAATTCCATGCAAAAAGGACTTGTAATTTGATGAGAGATCAATGAAGTGAATGAGGCTTCTCTGCAGGTTAGAGTGTGATGAGTACAGACCAGGACTGAGGGGTAGGCAGGATTCTTAGCCCAGGAAGTAAGCAGAAAATTAAGACCTGCAGCCTTCTTAGGTGGCTAAGCAACAGGGCCAGGAAATGATCATTCATGTTTTCTCTGCTCCTCAGCCTAAGGGTCCAGGATCAGGCGGGAAGACTGTAGACACAGTACACCAGTCTGAGAGGTTCACACAGTTCTGCAGTGAATTAGGTCAGGATGATAGGAAGGAAAACTTTAGAAGTGTTTCCCATCTAGCCCATGAATGCTGAAGATTCAGTTGTCTATTTTAAAAGCTTTTCATTTCAAAGCTAAAGACTACACCTACTGGGTCTCTTCCTGAAAGAATTAAAATCATCAGACCACAGTGATCTATGCACATCCATATTTATCACAGCATGTTTTGTAAGAGCTAAATCTTGGAACATCCCCAATACTCATCAACTGGTGATTCGGTAAAGAAGATGTGGTGTGTGTGTGTGCATGTGCGTGTACGTGTGTGTGTGTGTGTGTGTGTGTGTGTGTGTGTGTGTGTGCCTGTGTGTATTTTAATAAAATGGAGTACTACTCAGCCATAGAGAATGATAAACCAGACACATTTATAACTAAATGAATGTACGTTGAAGTCATTCTTAAGTGAAATAAACAGGACATACATGTAAATACTGAATAGTTTCTCAGGTATGAGAAACTGAAAATGTGAGGACCAAAAAGTATAATAGATAATGTGAAATGAGAAGAAAGGTCCAAA
>PVIR01017599.1:0-34822 GCA_004026965.1 Petromus typicus | reverse complement strand
AAAAAAAAAAAAAAAAATCCTATCACTCTCACAGAAAATGCCTTCAGAAAGCCCTATCCTTCCCTCAGACTACATTCCATATTAATTTTTGATGAAGATGATGATGTTAATCTTAATTAAAGGTGACAGTACATCTTAAATTACATGCACATGTGATACATGAAATGCATAGTATCAGATTGCAGTTTGCCTGCTGAAAATCTGTCATATTTCTGTCTTTCTAAACACACGTCTCAGTAATAAAGAGATGCCATCGGTGAGCTGTTGCGGTGGACTCGGGCGTGTTCTTGCTCTTCCCAAGAACCATCATTCTGTGACTCACAATGGCAGGGTCTTAGGGGAACTGTCCATTCGTTCAGATAAGCTTGGTCAAGTACGGCCCCTGGCGTCGGGACTGCAGCGTCTCACAGCTGCGTGAGGCATTGCTGCCTGGGGAGACAGGAAAACCAATCAGGGAAGGAATCCGAGGCTGGAAGAACTCAGAAACTCCTCTTGGAGTTTTCTGTGCAGGGCTCACCGTGGAAGGAGAGGGCGCGGGTGTACTAGAACTGGAATGGACAGAGATGGCTACAGAGATGGGCGCAGGTGGCGAAGTGGTGGACTCATGCCCCGTAACCCACGGTGCCCTTCGAGGCTGGTCTTCAACAGCTGGAGTCAACACTGTATCTCGGTTTAGGTTTCCAGAAGACCTCATCTGCACTGCGTAAAAACCTCTACATGTTTTTTAAAAAGAAATACTTTGATTTTTTTTTTTTTTCTAATTTTTGTCAGCTCAACTTTTTTCTAAGCCCGCCTCGCCCTTGCAGAGTTGCACGGTGTTCGAGCGGGGTAGACTAGATTTATGTACACTATACTAGGTAAGGATAATTTGGTTTGTAGAGTTATTTTATTTATAGTACATAAAATGTATTTAGTCAGTAATGTATAAACAGGTGAACCATTTGAAAGCAAGATAAATACACCGTGCTATGTTTTGATTAATTCTTCGAATGTGAGATTTATTTTCTTTGTATCTGATGGAGAGAAATGGCAGGCATCACTAAAGTTTACTTTATCTTTTTTTTATTGCTTTAAAACAAGAATTTGTGTTATCTATTATTTACGACTGGTAAGTGGTGACCTTCTATGGACATTTTTATAAACTGTTTTCATAGTTCCTAAACAAGAGGCTAAAGATTTATTTTTGTGCATTTCAAATTACTTGAACCCATGTTGTAAGCATGATGTGATTTCAGTATGGTGTTATTTCACCTACGTGACCTCTCGAGTGTCCAATCTATTACTGATTCACCAAAGAAGGTAAGAAAAATGTAAATTGCTGTGAAGCGTCACTGTGAAATGAAGACCCGGCTATTTCCTGTAGGGGGCAGCATTCTACAAGAAAAGATCATCTGCGCTTGTCTCACAAATTATTGGACTTGTTAATTTCACATCTTACAAATATATTTGCCATAGTCTGGTTGCAGAATTGCTTGTTTGCAATTATATGTAGGCCTATAGGCACAATAATCTTGTTCCTCTATTTAAAAAAAATTAAAACTTTCACTATGGAGCCTTCGATTACTTTTTTTTTTTTTAGCATTTTAGAAAGACAGTCTTGTACTAAAATAATGCCTCCAATTTCTGAAGCTCATGCTGCTGTTACAATTATTTGGTGGTACAGAAGCAAGCACCTGAAGGTTTTGTGGGTAAAGACCCCGTGAGCAATGTCTGACTGTTTGGACTTCACCATCCTCAGGATCTGACTAAAGAGCAGACCAGTTGTTTGGACAGGCAGGGTCGCCTCTCTTGGTCACAGAACAGGAAATGCTTGGGCAAATGAGCCGTTCTGCAGAGTTTCAAGCTTTCAGGAACTGCATTCTATTCCCGATAACCCTGGAATCTCGCTCCTCGGTTAAGATCCATGGTCACCAATGTAAATTTCCACTTCCTGCAGCAAAAACTAATGTTCTTTATCCTCTGTTGAAATCCATATAATAGCCTGGCTCTGGCTCCCCAGCCAAGGTAAAGATCCATCCTTAGAAGTCAGAGACTCCAAGACGTTATGGACGTCATCATTCCATCTTTTTCTTTTAATTTCTCTTCTGAAAAGATATCTAAGAGATCCCCAACAAAAGCAGCCTGAGAACCAGGACTATAACCCTCAGGGGCACCTCTGGCATTGCTGTTGTACGTGTGTCACCCTCAGCCTTGATCCGTAAGCCTGGGTTGAGCTGCTTCCCCTTCCTCAAACGTCTCCAGAGTGGTTACTTCACTTCGATAGGTTACACACCGACTCTGCCAAGCCCACCTTTGTGGATGACTTTCTCTCTAAATTCTTCTTGCAAATACAGTCACTGACTTGATGGCGTGTGGCCACCTGTAGATTTCAGTATGTGGTTATCTTCTGCTTTTCTGTGTGTGGGGGGGGAGGGGAGAGGATCTCACTGCATGGTCCAGGTTGGCCCCAAACTCCAGATCCTGCCTTGACCTCCCAAGTGGCGGGATGACAGGTGTGCACCACCTCCCGGAGCTAGGACCACAGTTCCTAATGGATACTTTTCCAGTCGGCTGTCTTTACAGAAGCTTAGGCTCTGAACTCTTGTTGGGAAGGTTTATCTTTTCAGGCAGTTTGATGTACAATGATTTAAACATGATTTCTTTTGAAAAAAAATATAAGTTTACAAACGCCATCGTATATCACTTAACTTAGGAGAGATGCATGCTGAGGGATACATCGTGAGCAATTTTATCATTGTGTGAAGAATGTAGGACGCACTTCCATAAACTTAAGACGGCCACGATATCAATAGGTGATAGAATCTCATGGGACAGTTCATATACGCAGTCTGTCATGAACAGATATGTGGCAGATTTCATTGAACATAAGAGAACCCATCTTGTCAATAGATATCTTGGGCTTGTTAGCTGGATATCCAAACATCTGTGTGTGTGTGCAGTAGATTCTCTAAGGTCTAGCGGGTTTAGTGGAAGATTCTAAGTCTTCACTCTTGAGGAGATTAGACTTAGAGGACCACCAGAGTAAATCTTCTTAGGATCTGAGAGAAAAATGAGGTTAACTGCTGTCATTTCCATCCTGCACCTGCAGCAGGTTTGGTCGCGAGTGTATATAGCACTGTTAGTGGAACCTGTAAGAGGCGGGGCCAAGTAGGAGGACGTGAGATCATGAGGGGGTGTGTCTTTGGAGGGAATGCTGGGAATCCAGCCCCCCTTTTTCCTGTGCATTTGCTTTCTGGTTGTCATGAGTAGTTTTCTCCTTCACGTGCTTCCACCATATATACACTGGCTGAGACCAATCACAGGGCCAACCAATGACGGAGTGAAAATTCAGAATCTGTGAGTCAAAGGGAGCCATTTATCTTCTTAAATTGATGTATCTTGGGTATTTATTTGTCATAGCAGTGGGAAGCTAGCAGAATAGCATAGTCATAATGATAGGGACAACATCATTGAGGGGTGTGTGATAGTTTGATGCTACAACTCCCTACTTTGATGTGCGTGTAGCACCAACCACGAGCCAAGTGATTCTGAGTAGATTTCTAGTTATGTCCAGACCCTGGGAATGTGTACATGTTATAAAACAGCAAGTTAAAGGAACACATTATTGAACAGCACACAACCAAGTTTTCCCTTGTCAGTAAATAGCGATCTTAGAGTAAATATAGCTCTCAGCATTATTCAGCCAACTTGCGTCATGCTATACTTGTGGGTTTGCACTGGGATACGTCATCCTGGAATACTTAGGTCATGATAGAGGAAGAACTATTTGCAAGTCATTTGCCATGTTGTATTCAGGATCATTCAGTTATAGGATATTCGCCCAATGTATGCTAACTGTGGAGTAAATCCCTTGTACCGTGAACCAAGTCAAAACTCTCCCTCTTTCAATTCTGAATGTCCCAGTGACAAGAAAGTTGACTGATAACTAAGTTAGTGTTACAGCGTCTATTACTAGTACCTTCCTTTTTATATTTGAAAAATATCAATTGTCTGGCTCACTATTTGGACCTTTCGATTATTCCCAGCTATCGGCCCCTCTGATGTGCGTCTTTGGATCAATAGCAAGTTACACTTTTTATTGTTATTTTTACTAGTACCTGTTTGAAGTACCTAATGATTATATTCATCATAGAATACTAAGATCCTCTTATGAAAATAATTTTATTTTTTGTATATTTCATCCTGAAGTCTCTAGTACGGATAACTTCATGCACACACACACACACACACACACATATATATATAGCACCTTGAAATAATAAATTATAAAATTATACATAATTTTGAGGAAGAATACAAGCTTAATTTTGAAGCAGTCACAAACTTAAAGAATAGTTACAAAAACTGCCTCTTTCTCCTGAAGTATCTAAAGGTGAGTTGCCAATTTGATGCCCTGTACAACCTGCAAGATGAAGCATTTTTATTTTCCACAGAAGAAAATTATTTTTTGTGGGAATAATAAAGATATCAAAGTAAGGAAGCGCACAGAGATGGATTACTGTCTCCTAACGATCTAGCCTCACTTGTGCTCTCCAGCTGTCTGGATGATGTCCTCTGTAGAAGCAGAAGGAGCTGGTTAGCATCTTTGAATGCTATAAATTTATACTTTAGTTTGAATAAATTTCCTATAACACTTCAGTCATAATTTTTTAATGCAAATCTCAGCTACCTAAGGAGCTTTTGCAAGAACTTCCTCTAGTTTATTTTAGGAAAATAGAAAACCACAGTTTTCGAAGCAAGAAGAAAAATTTCATTTTCCGGAAGACACTATTTTAGTACAAAAAAGACAAGTGTCTTCACATTCACGGAACCAACTGTGTTCAAAATTACTGTTTGTCAGTTATGCCTACTCTGTATTTTCAGAATGTAACTTATTTTAAAGGATACATTTTTATCAAATATTTGCTGGTTGGTGTTCGCAGAATGTTTCTATCAGAGTTCAGATGCTCACAGTGAATCCTGTTCTGTGTAACTCGGCTTTCCTGAGAAAGGGGCTGGGTAATCCTCTTGTGGGCTCCTGTGCACTACAGGGCATTAGGAAGCATCCCTGCCACCCATCTGTTCAATACCACCTGCTCCCCACAATCCTGAACCCAAAAATATCTCCATACCAAGTCACACGTTCATTTGTGGGGAGAAAGGGACAGAACTGTGTACATAAAACTGCCCCTGCGTGGGATCTGCTGAAACCAATCACAGAACGGTTTCATAACTTTATGGGCTTTCCGTAGAGTAATGATAGACATGATTATAGATTCCAGTTGATATTTCAATCCACGTAGAATTTCCAGCATTTGCATCCTTCACATGAGTCGCGTTACTATGAATAGGTTTGATGGAATTTCTTGCCAAATTGCAAGCATGAGTCTGATGGAGCTGCTGCTCTCAAGATGGCACAGTGGTGGTTATGATTGGTCAAAACAGCCTCTATTGCCGGGAAGAATTTGGGTAGGACTGTTGTCCCCAGCTGAGCCGAGCACGGCTGCAGACAGGTCTTTTGTATCATCTGTCTCTCTGCTCATTAAATTGCAATCAACTCCAGATCATACTCCAGTGAATGTGTATTAATTTCCAGTGTCCTTTTCTTGGACAAAGAAACTCTCTTTTATTTACTTACTTACTTACTTACTTATTTATTTATTTCTAAATTTGTTGTGGATGGTAGGGAGAGTTTGAATCAAATCATTTTACCCAGTCACTCCTGAGTTCTGGAATAACATCAAGCAAAGCAGCGCGAACATGTCTAGGTGCTTAGAAAGAAACCACAAAATGCTTGTTGATGAAAGTTTTTCCATCATGCCTGTATTTGTTTTACTGCTGCTCTTGAGATGCCTTAGAAAGATCTTATGGCAAAACAAGTGTTTACTTTGAAAGTATTTGGTTGATTGTAGAAGGTTGCTATTATCTAGTTGTTTGCTCAGTAGAGGAGAAGAGGTCTGGGAAATACTTTCCAAGTTAGTCACCTGATGGCTCTTTTATTCCCTCCAAGAAAAAAAATCTACAGGTTGACCTGAGTGTTAAAATAGAACAAGAATTCAAAAATAAATGAAATAAATATATAAAACACTGAAGGAAGTAGAATCAGTCAGTGTAATTATGACATGATCATGTTTATTGCTGACAGACCAAGTAAAACAGAAAGAAAATGCAAGAAATTAAAAATACACATACAAGAAAAGGAACAGGTAGGTCGAAGAATCCCGGAAGCGGTCAGTTGGAGGAGATTCCAAGAGGAATTTCCAATTCCAATGGGATTTCACTTTGCTCTCTAGTTCTTGTTTTGGTCCACGGCACCTTTCTCCAGCTTACTCCATCAGAAGGTGCCCGGGAGAATCAGTAAATAAGAGAACAAAGTAGGTGTCGTCGAGGTGTGAATATCACTTTCCGTTACACCAGATTGATAAGCAAAAGAAAAGGGTCAATCGGGAGAGTCCATGCATGGCTGGCGGAAAGCAAAATAGGCGACTAGGCTGCTGATATCAATCAGAACTTGTGTAGGTGTGGACAGAAGACAGGATGGCTCAGGAGTTAAGATCTGAGCCCCCACGCAGAAGTACTGTGGGCATGTGGTCCCCGGAAGCCAAGGATGCTGCGTACACGGTGAGGAAAAAAGGCTTTCCACGGGGAGCAGAGTTTTTATTTAGGTAGATGCTAAGTGAAGGTGTGTGCAATGACAAAACTCAAAGGCTATTTGCTCAACACACCACCAGGAGATAGTATGCAGACGTGGGAAAGAAACAAGAGTTTCGTGTTATTAGTAATCTCTTTCTCATGGACTTCCCAGTAAGAGTGTTTCCAGATCACCTTTTTCTCTGAGTGAAAATTTACAAGAACTCCAGGTTACATCCAAGGTGTGAGTCTTGATCATTTGTTATCCGGTCAAATAACAAATCTAGCGAACCCTCTGAGAAACTTCTATCCTGTGTCCCAGAGGGCCATCTATAAGAATGGGAAGTTTCTCACTCCGAAACAAGATCGGTTACGCTGCTTCAACCTTCGTCTTCTGCAGAGTCCTGTGTGTCTTCCCACTTTCTCCGTCCTATTCTGTCCCTCTCCACCATGAGGGCTGCCTCTGAACTCCCAAGTTCATCTGTCTCTTCTTTTGCTTGGGCTGGATGTTTTAGTCTCAGCTCATGGCCTATTTATACAGACAGCCTTCTCTTTGTAGAATATGAAATTATCTGTGTAAATTTTGCTGCTGGCCTATGCCCAGGATCACCTTATTTTTATTTCTGGTCAGTTATTGTTTTCTGAACCCTTTCCCTTCCCAACAGACTACCTCAAACGCCTGGATCCAAGCTGCAAGGAGGAGGGCAGCTTCGGAAGTGGTGTTTCCTTCAGGTGGAGCCAAGTGATATCCACAGGGTTGGCTAGGTCAGGTGACGCCAAAGGACCCAGCATTCCTCAGGAGCATCGGTTGGCATGTTGACATTGACTCAGCGTCTTGTTTCCACCCTACGCATAAGCACTCTGCTACATTTTTTACCCAATGACATTGCTGGGCTGCACGGTGCAGCTCTGTGTTCTGAGGTTTTCAGCTCAGGGGAGACATCGCTCATGCCCTCTGGGCAGTAGAGCTATGCTTTCCAAAAACTACATGGGAAGGCTCTTCCTCTTACCTCCTTGTGTTCCTTTAATCTCATTATCAAGCTTGAAGTGGGACTATTTTAGTTTGCCCGTCATTGTCAGTTCTTTGTCAGTTCATTGTCAGTTCTCTTCCGAGGCATCGTTATACACCTGGGAAAAGGTGTCCATTGAACATGCCCAATGGTCATGAATGGAAAGTGATGTCTTGTGTTCCCTCTTGCATGACTGGGCAGAGGGCTAACGGGCTGACCCGTAAAGGGGCTCCTCTCTCTTTTTGCGGAGCAAATACAATTTTACAGGCATGGTGGTTCCCGCTCAGTAGTGTAATTTGTACACTGAGGTACACAATGATAGGGTTCAAAGTATAGCATCTCCACCGAGACTAGATTGCTCTCCGTCAAACTCGTAATGGAGCCAAAATTGGGGGTGTGAGGGAATGAGAACTATCCCATCCTCGTGCAGGGAACAATCTCTAGCAAGAGTTAAATGTGGAGGACTCTGTCCACTTCAAGCCACCTGCGAGGACTCATGCGTAGGTTGGGAGACGCTGAGAGCTCCCATTGGGGTACTTGAGTCGGAGCAGAGTCACATTCTTTCCACCCTGTAACGTTATCTCTGGGCGAAGCAATAATACATGGCTCAAGCTGCCTAGGAGTGTTTGAAACCTGAGATTAGTAAAGAACTGAGCAATGCAGCGCAGATGCCATCAGAGTTTGGTTACAGACTTTCCATCCTGGCGGTGGTATTACCACTTCCAGCAAGGCAAGCAGCAGCAGGCTGATGCTTGGACAGCCTGATGAATGGGAGCGAATTCATTCATAGGGAGCACTCAGTGGTCTCCCTCAACAGAGCACCAGTCACTACTGCGCCGAATGAACTTTATTCTACCATAAGGACTGACTCGCGTAGTGACTGTGATATGTCTAATTATTGGACGGTGCACTGTGGCAATGAAGATGCTTCTAAAATGTCTGTTATGAGTCCCGTTTCACGTTGTGAACTCCTAAAATATCAGGGCTTAATTTAACATCTTACATTTCTCTTTCCAGTTTTCTTCATTCACAGTGAAGTTGGCTGTGCGTGTACATATGCCCTTTAGTATAACGATCTTTCAATACTTAGACTTTCAATACTTAGACTTCCAACTTTTGTCAGCCTTGCTTCCTTTAATTCTCACACCGCCGTTCTGGAAGCAAGATTCAGGTTCACTGGACTCTTCCATTTCCAGTGTCCCTTCTTGGACAGCATTTGCATCCTTCACTGGTTATTTTTGACTTAAGAACATACGGCTATGGGCAGGTGACTCAAAGTCAGGTTCATTTCCATAAATCCTCCCATACCAATGTCCAGACAGGTGTAAGTGAAGGATTTGCACAAGAAGTGAAGAAGCTGAGCATGTGAGCAGGCTGCATTCCAACATGGCACAAAGCAGTGAGCAGGGTATCAGATGTGACATGATACGGAGAGAGTGTCTAAGACTGATACCAGCGAAGGGGTTTGAGGAAAGTAAGGAGACTGAGTGATCTTCATATGCTGTATTACTGTTGCCTCTGTAGTTTTAAAATTCGGAGAGGGAAAAAGTTTTTGGCTGTCACCATCATGGGGAGATCCTGAAGTCATTTGCAACATATAGGGAAGTAGGTCGCATCTCACCTGACTCTTCCACAACTCCCAGGAAATAGTTTGATATGATTTTTAATGCTAACAGGGAACTTCCTTTTGCACAGTCACCAGGGTATCCCTTTTATGGTGCTGATATATGGGGCAGCATATTATAGGAATACAAGGCGCAGTTAGCTTGAAAAAAAGTTTCCTTTCTTTGGTTCACCGTGTAACTGAGTTGTTCACAGCTTCCGAAGATCATCCTACCTGCAACAGGGCCTCTTATTTGGCTGGGTTGCGGGTTCAAGCTCATGTTTCTGGCTGCAGGAGAACTTTCTGTATTCACAGTGTCCAAACATGCACAGACTCAATCAGGTCTATGTTTAAAATACCAATTGTTTTTAGTGTCAGCAGTTTTTTTTGTTGTTGTTGTTTTTGTTTTGGTTGGGTGCTGTCTTCTCTATAAAATTGTCCTTTATATAATAGATGCAGTATAGCTCCACCTTTATCCACACATTGACTTCCTGTAGAAGTAGATAGCCAGCATCCACATAGGTGTGTGTTAGCAGCTTCAGAAAGAAACAGGGCCTGCATTTTAAACTGCGGTGTTTGTTTGTTTATTTGCAGTGCCATGGATTGAACTTGTGACCTTATACTTGTGAGACAGCTGTGGCACCACTGAGCTAAACTTGGGAGCTAAGCCCCTTGTGGGCTTTTTCTGCGTAGCACGTTTATCCTCACGTCATGCATTTTGCCTTTCCTAGGATGCGAGTCACCACTCTGGGTAGCGGACTCTGCTGTTGATGCGCCCTGCCCAACCTCCCCAAAACAGTATTTCCAGGTAAGACACCTGAATTTTTGTATTTATGGGTCTGATATTTAATGCATGGATTATACAATAAACAAACAACTTTAAAATTTGACCATATGCCAAAGCCCTGTTATTTTGTACGTATTTAACATAGAAAGACTTTTGCCGTATTTTCCACTGCCCTTGCCCACAGTGCTGGGGATGAAACTCAGTATCTTCACGTGCCAGGGAGGCACTTTTCCCACGCGGCACGTCACCAGCCCCTTCAAAGTAGAAACCCAATACAGTTTTTGTTACCGTGCTGTGTGGCATCACTTGAAACCTGGCATCGCAGTGCCTTGAACCTTGCTGTTTTTGGTCAGAACGGCTTCGGCTGTTCTGTATCCTGGTGCGTTCTTCAATTCAATTGTTTTCCTGATTTCTTTCTCAGCTAGTGCATTAGGGAGGTTGGACAGGGCGCGTCAACAGCAGAGTCCGCTACCCAGAGTGGTGACTCGCATGCTAGGAAAGGCAAAATGCATGACGTGAGGATAAACGTGCTACGCAGAAAAGCCCAGGGTAGAGCAAAGCTACTGAATTTTAAACATTGACTGTATATTTTGCTAACATCACTGAATTCATTTTTCCAGTCTAGATTTTTTTTTGGTACATTCTGGAGAGTGTTCTAAGTATAAGATCATATGATCTGCAGAGGAGGCTAATTTCACCCTTTTTCCTATTTGTATCTTTTTTTTTTTTCTTGTCTCATCACTGTACCTAAAACCTGAAGTGTTGTATTGAGTAAGATAAGCGTGGACGTCCTGGCTTGGACCGTGATTTGAGAAGGAAATGCTTTCCAGTTTTCTTCATTCACAGTGAAGTTGGCTGTGCGTGTACATATGCCCTTTAGTATAACGATCTTTCAGTACTTAGTCTTTGAAGAGTTTTTTCATGAAAGAATGTTGAATTTTGTCAAAGGTTTTTTTTTTTTTTTTTTTTGTCAGTGTAAGGTTTCATTTGATTTTTATCTTGGATTCCATGTGTACGCTGTGTGACATTTATTGATTGGGGTATATTGAACCAGCCTTGCATCTCTGGAGTGAAACCTACTAGACTGTGATAGTTCTAACAAAGACAACAGGCATGCAGACCAGTGGAACAGAAAGAAGTGGACACAGTGCAGCCGTTGTGATTCTGGATGCAGGAACCAAAAAGATAACTTCTTTAACAGATGGTGCTGGTTAGTATCTAGAATACATACAAAGATCTCAAAAAATTAATCCCTAAAAAAGTCAAATGTCTGAATCAGTCAGTGGGCAAATCACCATCTGCTTCTCAAGAACAAGGCCATGAGTTCGATCGCTGGTACAAAAAAATAATAATAATTATAAATAAGTAAATTTATCTTTTGCCTTTTCTCTTTACTTATCTTTTCCTTGCTTCTTTCCTTTCTTCCTATGTATTTTTTCTATCCCTTTATTTTTTTCTTTATTGACTTTAATGGGAAAAAATAAGAATCAAAATATATCACCTACAGGTATGAATTCTCAGTAACGAATGCGCTCATCATGTATACCTAAAATGTACCTGTTTATCTTTTTGAGGTAAGATCTTGCTCAGTTACCCAGGAGACTGGGCTGGAGTGTGTGGTTCTCCTTCCCCAGACTCCCTGGGTGCTAGGATTACAGGTGCATTGTGATTTCAGTCAGAGGTGGCTGAACCTGGAATGTGCAATGCTAGGACGAAGGGGGTATGAACTTGGACCCTAGGACTAAGGGTGTGTGACTGCTAAACCACCACCTGTGAGTGAGAGACTCAGCACTGCCCTAATCCCGGAAGCTGGATGGGATAAAACAGGCAGAAACACATTGTGACGATCCGTCCCTTGTTGCTGTTGCTACAGTGTGGGCCTCATGAGCTCCTTCTCCTCCTACCTTCGCTATTTTGTATGCACCACGTTGCTGCTCCTCTGCGATGCCAGTCTGCCTTTCCAGCTTTGGGGCCTACTGATTATGTTCTGAAACTATACCAAATAAACCCATTCCTTTCTAATTTTGGGTGGTGGGTCTTCTGTCTCTGCAGTGAGAGAAAAGTAACTAGCAGAAAGTGGAGGAGCATTTTTTCTTCCTCTTAAAAGAATATTTTGTCTTTCACTGTCCCTAATAAATTCAGTTTCTGTGGATAGCATTGTTATTCTATAGATGCCAGTTTACCTATTACCCTAATTGTCTCTAGTAACTGAGAATATATGTTTTGCACTAAGGTGTAAGTTGATATCGGTGATATTTTCCTATTTCATTCAAAACTAATTTTTTGGAACCCCTTAAAATTCTCATTGGTATGTAAGAAATTTGATCCATGCATTATACATTTTACTTTTCTTTTGAGACAGGCTCTCGCTTTATAGTTCAGGCTGGCCCTGCGCTCACTATGTAGCCCAGGAGATCCTCAAACTCATGGCAATCCTCTTGCCTCTGAATCCCGAGTGCTGGTATTTCAGGCATGAGTCAGCACACCTGGCATTGTGGTGTGTAGTTCCTGGGGGTCAAACTTAGGTCCTTGAACTTGCCATGCAAACACCGGAACCACTGAGCTGAATCTCTAGGCCCTATATTTTTCATTTTTAATTTGAAAATTTTAAACCTAAGAATACCATATTCCCCACAAAAATTATGTGCCTCTTATTTCCTAAGCCAGTTCAAATGAGTGGTAGCATCATACTGTGTCAGTTTTATTCAACCGAGAGGGTCATTTCACCCCACAGCCACATTTTAACCATCCAGAATCAGGACGTGGACCTCGGCATGCACCACTGGGCAAGTTCTGTTATCTTAACAGTGTTCTGTATGGTGTAAAAACTCGGGCCGAATCCTATATTGTGTTTGTATTCCTATTTCTCTGGTCTCTTTCGATCTAAAGTTGTCCCTCCTTAAGATCCCTCTTCTGTTCCCAGCCCCCGCCTCCGGCTTGTGACCTGCTGGTGACTGTCTTTGCAACCTGTGCCCGACCCACAGCAGGGGGTGGGGGCAGCGAAGGCAACATCACAAGCTTTCTGCTACCTCACATGCTGCCTTATTATAAATGGCTGAGTTAGGGACAAATATGGCAGTCAGATCGGCTGGGTCCTCCAGAGAGTGAGAGCAACAGTGAAATGCATCACAGGTGTAGCCGGAGATACAAAGTCCAGGTAGACGTGAGTTACGCCCGTGCGTGTGACCAGAGACCACTGCACCCACTGTTTCCCAGAAGTCTTTGTTCTTCCCACCCACACTTGGTGTGTGATCTGCTTCGCCATTGGACCACAGTTACCTGAGCTACTGTACTTGTAACCCTATTGGTTGATCATGGCTGTGACGGACAGTGTACTCATTGTACGCCATGAAACTCTCCTGTAAGGTAGGGTCCCCAGCTACCCACGTGGGTGCCCCCTGCTTCTCAGGAGCTTTCCTATCAATTTATATCTCCCTATTCTTAATCTCTGCTGTTCCTAGAATTCATTCTTTAATTTTTAAAACTCAGAATATCAAGGACATAGAGTATTTTCATATTTAACCTCCAGTGTTACTTCCTGTATCACCTTGATAGGTGGCCCTGCTGGTTGTTATGAGACAGTCGAGCAATGGTCTTCTCTTGTTATCCAAAAGAGGAACAACTTCAAACTTCTCTTCTCAGCCTGATGATGAGCAAATTTAGCCTCACCCCAAGGAGAGGACGTCCAGGTCGGGGGTCTTCTTGCTTACTCTATTTAACCACATCCTTGTGTTCTCTGAGTTAGGAGAAGCGTGTGTTTCTATCAGGGATGTTTTGAGCAATCCTGAATCTTGGCTCAGAGCCCCGGGACTCTGTGTCGCTCATCTACGTACGTCTTGCATGTTAGAGTATTTTAAATTTCCTCAAACACATTATTGAATACTATCTCCAGAGTTCTCTCTACCCCTGTGCATACAACTAAAATATGTTTTATCTAATGTATGTGTGCAGGAGTGTATATCTAATTGTGTGTGTGTGTGTGTGTGTGTGTGTGTGTGAAGAATACAAGGTGGTCTCAAGTGGTGACTTGTTGGATTAAAGAAATATTGACATAAAGTTTTTTTTGCTACAGCTTTGTTTAAAAAGGAGAAATAATTGCTATATCACTCAGTAGCTCAGCAGAGACTCTGATTGTATCAGAAGGTGTAGAAACTACGAATGAACTAACCACCCTAACGTCAGCTTTTATTGCTCACTGAAGAATTTCCTCTAGGTGTTCAATTAGATATTAGGTATAGATATCTGATGTAGCTGTTTTAGGTTTTGCTCAGTGGCTCTGGGTTTGCATTTTACTGCCCTGGTCCAGCAGTCACCTTCTTGCCCCAGCCCCACACGTGCCTCAGAGTGCTTCAGGATGTTTAGGGAGAGAGACAGACTCACACAGAGGCAAAAATAGCACATGGATGGAATTTGCAAAATACAAGCTTTGTAACTGTTGCAATCCACCCCAAGGCAAATGAGGCATGTCTGGGTCAAGGGCATATTTATTTGAACCATGTATACCCAGGTCAGATGTTAGGAAGCATAGTACCAGCAGGGAATCAATGGTGGAAAGAATTTATTTTAGGAGAAAAAGGGGCCTAGCTCACAGGAGCGTAGCTGGTTGGGGATTTACTCCAAGGCGCCATTTCCTGGACAGTCCGCAGGAGGCGTCAGGGTGACTTCACACAGCCCACGCTGTATTTTTTGAACCAAGCCTACCAAGACGGAAGAAAAGGGTTTCATCTGCTCTTAGGTTTTACCTGTTCTCTTATTTCTTTTGTTCTTCCTTCTTTTCCTTGTGGTATCAAACCCATTTTGGCAAACATACCATTTCAACTCTTCCGCATCTCTCCCCTGATGGTCCCAGCGGCTCTGTCCTGAGCCTGGGTCTCTCACACTTTCTTCCGACCCAAAGATCAGTGTAAAAATAAGGCAAATGATGCTCATGAGAGGCAAACCGGCTAAGCTAGGATCCGTGCAGGCGCTCTCAGTGGCTAACCTGTGTGGTCAAGTCCCCCTTAGAAAACGAACCCTGATAGCTGTGTTCTACCTGAAGCAGAGGATATTGTTGTAATAGTCTCTGTTGTCTCCTCAGGGTCCTAAGGATATGGCTTTTCCCTGTTAGGGGGCCTTTCGCTGTACGTGGAGACGTGGGTGGAAGTCGGAGAGGCTGCTATACAGATCCCTGCAGAAAACCTTAGCCAGCCTTAAGAGTCGGTACGTTCTGGAACCGAGTTTCAGAGCAACGTCCAGTGTAATATTATCTGCTGATGGTTTTCTGTCACAGAGTGAGTCCATTCTGTGTCTCCTGAACGCTTTCAGAGATTGGTCTTCTTAATTGCTTACGTATGCTTTGGAGATTCCACTGGTTTCATCTTAATGCGGACTTCTCTGTTCCACTGTTTATTTTCACTTCGCCGACATTCCCCTTGACCCCAGGTGGAAGTGAGGAGAAACGAGGCAGAGTTCAAGATCTCTGTGGGTCACTGGCTGATAAAATAAAGGCCTGCACCTTAATCATTAACAACTGAAGTTGTAGAAACACGTCTTGGATCGATACCCATTATATTTATTTTTTCTGCATCTTCTTTTTTATGTGCAAGAACTCACCAGCTGATCTTTTTCACTGGGTTTGTTTTCTTTCTCTTAAAAAAAAATACAACTGGAAATTGATGAATTTCCATTTTCAGCGATCTCCCCTGGAGCACCGAGGAGCCTCATGAGGAAATCTGAAAAGCAATCTTTCCTTGAAGAAAACAATTTTTACGCCCGGACTACATAAGGGAGGAAATCTTAGAATCTGTGTAAAAAGTAGCTCACACTTGGATTTTAGTATTGTTGTCAAAATCCCCAAGTTGGAGTAGATTTGTATCACTCTATTTCAGAGTGGTAGTGTCCTGTGTAATGGCTTCCCATGGTCCACCCTTAGTAATTTGTAACTTCTTTGAAGACGACAGATGGACTTACCTGAACTGTTAGCTTCAGGAAATTTCTCTTGGGGTTTTATTTAAACAGAGGGCATGGCATGGTCTTAAAGACGTATGGGCATTGGGCCCAGGATTTATCTCAGAGGTTCGGCGCCTGCCTTGCAAGCCCATGAGCCCGGGGCTCAACCCATGGTGACAACATACAACAGTGTGGGGCATAATGACTCATGCCCGCCAGCAATCAGTACCACATACCACAGTGCCGGGCATGGTGGCTCACGCCTGTCATCCCAGCACTCAGGAGGCAGAGGCAGGAGGATTGCTGTGATGTGAGTTTGAGGCTGAGCTCAGGGCCAGCCTGAACTACCAAGCAAGACCCAAAAAGCCGTAATAAGGGCATCTAAAAGTCTCTCCTGCAGAAACTGAGAAGAAAAATCTATATAAAATGTCTTCTAGTTACATCTGACTTGGCCAGTTTGTGGAGCTCAAGAATGCTCATGGGAGAATTTTGGTTGATCCTAGAAAGAAACAGAAATGCCTGTAAAAGACCAGAAGGGGACAAGCAGAAAGGGAAAGGTGGCTAGTGGAGGAAGGGAGTAATTTCAGTTCAGCATCTGCACTTGGGGTACTACAGGACAGGTATCTGGATCAAGGAGGGTTGAATGTTTAGTTTGAGCAGGACATCGGGATGATTTTCACTCTTTCCATTACAGAATTACGTGGGCTACCGGGGTGCCCCAAAGGTTTATCGCTGAAAAGCTATACAGGAGCCAAAGGCAGCGTGTTGCAAAGAGCAAGACTTAACAAACACACAAAGGGATATGCGTTTACTACTTACAAATTGCATGGTGGTAGTTAGCCTGCGGGCCAAGAGTGGATTCACACTGTCCCAGGAAATCTCTCGGTATCTGCATCCACGATATTAGTGACTGTTGGTTAGAGGACATGGCTGAATCTTAAAGAAGGGTGTGATGGGGAAATGAGTATTGATTCTAATTCTCTTGTTTTTGTATTTTTGCTCTGATCTAGAGCTGGGTTATACTGTGCAGCGAGCTACCACGTCACTACTCACTACTCATCTTCCATCCTCCCGCTACTTTTCTTCATGAGGGACATAGGACTTGCTTTGCTGCCTTCAACGTGCCCAGTTAATCCATAAAATCGGTTCCACGCTGTCATAAACCGAGGCTCCACTCAGCCCCCAGGTGGCCATCGACTGGAGCAGCAGACATCCCCGAGGTGGCCTTGCTTCTGAGGCGCAGGCGTCCTAGATGGTGTCCACCCTCTCCTGCCTTTCAGACTGTGTTTCCCTAAATGTATTTGTTGCGCTGCCCAGCAGTCATTTTCTCACTCTGTGTATACACAGCTCGGAAAATTTTGCTCCCATAGTATCACCCAGTGTAGCTTCTTAGTATTTATTATGTACTAACTACCTTATTACGTTATCTTTCTTAAAAACAAAGCATTAAGAAATAGAGCTGAGTACTGGGGCCGGGGAGTTAGCTCAGTGGTTCCGGCGCCTGTCTTGCAAGCGCAAGGGCCCGGGTTCGATTCCCCAGTAACCACATAACAATACTGGGCGTGGAGACCCACACCCAGCAGCAGCCAGTACCACATACCACAGTGCCGGGCGTGGTGGCTCACGCCTGTAATCCCAGCACTTGGGAGGCAGAGGCAGGAGGATTGTGATGTGAGTTTGAGGCTGAGCTCAGGGCCAGCCTGAACCACAAAGCGAGACCCTGTCTCAAAAAATCAAAAAAAAAAAAAGAAATAGAGCTGAGTACTAATCCTGGAGATAATCAGTTTTTGACAATGCTTACAGATAAAGTTAAACTCTAAACAGTTCTTTCTCTGTCTGTCTCTCTCTCTTCCTGTGTCTGTCTGTCTGTCTGTCTCTCCTCCTCTCTGTCTTGGTGTTTTGGTTGTTTATTGCTTTGCTTGAGACAAGGTCTCAGTATGTAGTTCAGGCTGGCCTTGACTCACTGTGTAGCTCAGACTGGCCTTGGACTCATGGTGACCCTCCTGCCTCTGCCTCTCCAGTGCCAAGATTATGGGCATGCACCATCATGCCTAGCTTACCAGTTTTTGTGATCAACACAGGTTTTCAAAAATGTAAAATGATTCTGGAGAAGTTAATTTGAAAATAAAATATATATATATTTTTCCATGTCACATACTAAAATGAATGAGTGCTCTGACATTTAAAAAGTGTTATTCCCAGAGGAAGATTATAGCCAGGACTGCAGACAACCAGTTCTTTATTGATTTGTTTGTTCTTCTATCCGTCCAAACTAACCCATCAGACTACTCATCCATGCATCCATTCTCCGTACAGTCAGTTAGTTAAAAGTAACACGCATGACTCTCCATCACGTAGGTAAGAATTTCCTGTCCGTGAGTCTTCTGAATCTTTGAATATTTTAATAATTCTGCAGTTGTCATGAGAAATGGGACATTTCCATGTCCTTGAAATTCTTGAGAGCACATCTGGACTGCAGTCCTGTATCAGGAGTTGTGTTTGGTTCCAGAAATGGAAAAAGACACATTTTGAAGTCCGGCATTTTAAGATCTGCTTCAGAGAAGTTTCTGTCGACAGTGTGAGGCATTCCTCACCACAGTTACCTGGCCTCACCTCTGAGGCCCCAAAGTGACAAGGGTTAATCCACTCGCCCAGGTAGGAGTGTATCTGACCAGAGGGAAGCTGGCAAAGGCATCAGATGAGCTGTTTTATGTGCTCCCTCCTCTAACAGACATCGTCCTAGGCTGAGAGCAGGAAAGGCCTCCGCCCCAGGGGAGCTGGAGGCTCCTAGGTAACTGTCAGAATGATGTGTTAACAACCCTAACTGCCAAGGGGGAGACCCACATAAAAGAGGGGCTCCCCAAGCCAAACTCGGGATAAGGGTAAAGAGGTGTTTAGCATTAAAAAGGGGCTGTTGAGTTTTCCCTCGGGATCCAGAGGGAGAGCCAGGCCAGGGGGGTTCCAGGCTTCAGGAAAAGAAGTTGTGACTCCTAGGAGAGGGAGGGGAGGCTAGAAACTGATGATGCTATGATGCAAAAAAATTAAAAAATAAACAAGAGGAAGGAGGCAGAAAACTCAGTATTTGGTACAAGTCACAGGTGCAAGAAAAATTGGCTGAAGTTCATTGAATCAGCTTATCACAGTATTTACAGGCCTTAAATTTTGGCTTTAAGATCTGATTTGCATATCAATTTTTTTGCACAGATTTCGGGAAAGGTAGTTTCTTCTATCTTTCAAATACAACAGTGAATGTCTCCTAAGATGCTATAGGGATTAAGTAAATCACTACACTTCTGGAAATTACATTTTCAGGTAACCTTTGTATGGCTGTGTATAAGTGTCATAGTACGATCAGTTTTCAGACAAGTCCTAAGAGAACGGTCCCCTTTTTTTCAGTAGATAGTTGTAGGGATGCTGGAGTGGGTTCTGTTTGGTTTGGGCAAGACTGCAGATAGAATGCAGATCCTCTCCACCAGGCCACATCCTGGGTCTTTTATTACTATTCTCCTCCTCCTCCTCCTCGTGCTCCTCTTCCTCCTCCCTCCTCCAGCTCGTCCTCCCCCCTCCCTCTGTTATTGAAGGTGCTAGTAAGTTGTTGAGTTGCCCAGGCTGGGGTTGAACTTGGAATCCTTCTACCTCAGACGCCCAGAGCGCTGGGATCACAACGTGTGCCGCCACGCCCAGATTGGGGTACATTTACACATTTATTCAATGCATGTTTGTGAAAACGCTGTTGTTACTACTCTTAGATATTATTTAAGAATCTTTCTTTTTTTTATACTTAAAATGTTAGCGTGCTGTCACTACCAACCTTTCACTGCCCAGAATAATGTTCGGCTTTGTCTTAAAACTCCATCCACGGTACCATATTACGAGGACTCTGCTGGCCATATTTTTCAAAGTGTACTCCATAAGTAAGGACACGAGAGAAGGGCAGAGAGCCCAACAGGAAGGAATGACGGGTGACTTTTTTGTCTTTTTCCCCTTTGGTAGTACAACTCAACTTGGAACCTGGAGCTGGAAAAGCAGGCTGAGAACCACTGAGCCAAATTCCTGGCCCTGAGCTGAATCCCTGGCTCAAAGTTGACATTTTTAAATGAGTCTAAGTCCTCACTACATGGAATCTGATGTACTGAGTCACAGTGTTTGACAAAGACCGTCTCCCTTCCTCCCTTAGGGACACCCAACAAATGGTTGGGTCACCACGTGGGCTTCCCAAAGGGAGGCCCCCAAAGGAGGTAAGACCTTGGTTCGGCCCAGTGAGTCGACGCTTGACTCAAATCACAGAAGAGTTTCGGAATGCGTTGTGGGGGAAGAGTGAGCTTATGGGCTGCGATGCAGGGTTCTGCCTTTCCTGGAATCGGAGATCCGATTGGAGGACTGGAGACTTGTAGACATCTTTCGGGGTGGCGGTGGTTTGGAACTGACATCCAGGACTCCCCCTAAATCACTTTACTTTTACCTCGGTGTCCCTGGTTTTGAAGGGGAATTAGCTAGATAGACTAGATAAGTTTAGGACAATAAACTTAGCAGTCCACTCCAGGTGTGGTTAGACCTGAGTGGGAATCTATCCCAATGTTTCTTTTTTTTAGGTTTTTTGAGACAGGGTCTCACTTTGTGGTTCAGGCTGGCCCTGAGCTCAGCCTCCAACTCACATCACAGCAATCCTCCTGCCTCTGCCTCCCGAGTGCTGGGATGACAGGCGTGAGCCACCACGCCCGGCACTGTGGTATGTGGTTCTGATTGCTGCTGGGCGTGAGTCTCTACGTCCAGTATTGTATGTGGTTATCGGGGATCGAACCCGGGTCCTTGCGCTTGCAAGACAGGCACCGGAACCACTGAGCTAACTCCCCGGCCATATCCCAATGTTTTAAGGTAATAAGAGGAGAGAGGAAAAAAAAATGAGTTTCCTTGTCTTTATCCTACTGATTTATTTCTGCCTCTTTCTCTCAGGCTGTCTTTGATTGCCATCTGTCATCCCTTGCTGTAAATGAGATCTTCTTAGGGACGGCAGCCTTACTGTCCATTTTCCTAGACGAAATTTTCTCTCCCATTCCGGGGGTGCTCACCCCATTATCTGGGAGCACATCTCACTGGCTCAGTGCAACTATCGGCCGTTATCATGAGTGATGACCTGGACGTGCATAAATAGATGCACATGTATGTATAGATTTACATATATTCTATCTATATTATCATGCAGAAACGTGTCAAGTTGGAAAAATGTCCATTAAGTGTTGTTGAAGTGAACTTGTCTTGAAATGTCCCAAATATCCAGTGTTGACATTTTCTCCCCTGACACAACAGAAATAAAAAAAAAAATTATGGTGTGTTTAATATGCCTGCCTTTATTCAGGCATTTACTATTACCTTTGGTTCTGTGGTGTTTGGAATTTTTATAGTCGTCATTACAGTAGAAAATTTCAAGGGAGTTATTTTATGGTATACATTTTACTTCTTACTCATAACTTGGCTTCTAACTCTGTAATGCTCACTTGCCTTTAACATTGGGAATTAGCTACATTTTCAAACCTCTCTCTGTGTTTTAATTGTTTTTGGCTTCAGTAATCCGCAGTAGAGCCAAGCAGCATAAAAAAAAATAATAATAACTTTTAAATAAAAGTCAGATACCATTGGATTAGCTAAATGCTTCCCCCTTCATGCGCTTGGGAAATAGTGGCACACTGTTCCATAATTTGAAACAAAATTATAATGTTCTTCACTATATCTCTTTTCATCATGTAAGTGTTTGACACTTCATGCCCATCGACGGACAAGAAAACTTTTGTATTTTAAAATTAGAGTGGTATGGTCTTCTTTCTACATTCTCGAAACCTCATCACAGCAAGTTAAGGAACTGTATGAGTAGGAAAGTCACGATGTGTTAGGTTTCTGTTCCTGTAAATTCAGTCACTTCCAGAGTGTAGCTTCAAGGTCATCTGTGCTGTGGAAATGAGATGTTCCTCGTGAATTCCCTTCCTTGTTTCTTGTGCTATCCTTCCCTGTACTCCAGGACGGTTGTTAAAGCTTTCTAAAGGAGATGAGTGGTGATGGTTCAGAATTCAGCAATGTGCCTCGGCTCCATGTTTACAGAGCTGTCGTACAGAGAGCGTCTTCCTCTTGAACGTCTGTCTGACTTTTGAATACCTGATACCCTCGGAGTAGTCTAAAGAGATACAGGCTTAGAAGTATGCACTTTCCCCCCCAGCTGTTCAGAGTTTCACTAAGGAAATGAGAATTGCATTCGCTTGCGAGACAGTAATTGCACTGTTGATTTATACTGAACTTATAATGAAGTAATTTTTTTAAGGTAATTGTGTACGCGATTCTCTCATGTCTAGTATTTGTAGGTTTTTCTTATCTAAAATGAAATATTTTAACAGGATGTTAGAAAATGAACTTGGACTGAAATAATGCATATTAAACTGAAGTAAAGACTAACAAATATGAAAAATAGCACAGTACTGCAGAATTGGGCATAGACTTATTATTTGATGCTCCTCTTACCACCGACATAGTACTTATTCTCTTGAATTAAAAAAAATGGTTATAAGAACTTGTCCTAAACATTTGAGACCCAAAATCTCTCTCTCTCTTTTTTTTGAGACAGGGTCTCGCTTTGTAGTTCAGGCTGGCCCTGAGCTCAACCTCAAACTCACATTACAGCAATCCTCCTGCCTCTGCCTCCCGAGTGCTGGGATGACAGGCGTGAGCCACCATGCCCAGCACTGTGGTATGTGCTACTGATTGCTGCTGGGCGTGAGTCTACACACCCAGTATTGTATGTGGTTACCAGAGATAGAACCCAGGTCCTTGCGATTTCAAGACAGGTGCCAGAACCACTGAGCTAAATCCCCGGCCCCCCAAAATCTCTTTTTAAACCTGTGAAGTTCCCTCCCCACCAGACTTTGCCTTTTGGAGCATTTCTGCCATCACCTGTTTATTCTGCTTGTGCCAGAACCTCTCACCATGGGAAGACATAGATCATCGAACCACTCTTCTCAATCTCACAGATGCTTTGCTAAAATGAGAACTCTTTTCTCCCTTCAAATTAGTGTTAATGGTTTGTATCTACAAACGCCTCTCAAAACTCTTGCAATTGGAGACAGTGCTTTGTCAGAGGAGGAAGCTCACTGGGGTGACCTGGAAGGGTATATTCCTGTCCCTGGCTCCTCCTTTCTCTCTCTTTCTCTTTTCTGATCCTCAGGAAGTGAGGAACTTTTCTACCCTTAATCCTTTCTTCTATGCTGTTTTCCCCTTGGATTGGGCTGACTGTGACTTCAACTTACTGAGCTCCAAAAGCCTGTCGTCTTTTAAGTTTGCAAGTGTGAAGTATTTTATTTTGTCCCAGAGATAAGAAAGATCACTGAAACCAAAAATTCGGAGCATGGAGAATACTCCCCAAATACTGGAAGTATAAACCCCCTTTCTCTAACTGTATACTTGACAGTGTGGTTTAGGCACTTTACAATTTGCGTACAGGTGGGAGATGGAAAGTTTTGCATGTGGATGCTAGAGAAGGTCTTCAGTGCGTTAAGCAGAGCTTGATGGTTAGAGCTCAGAAGATGAAAAATCTGATAGGGATTCAGACAGTAAATGTCAGGCTCGGGAGATTTAAATTGGCAACAAGGACTCCCTTATGAGTTGAACTTGATGCCATGTGTTATACGTCAGAAACAAAAAGTTGTCTAGAATTTGTCCTGGGATTTTGCAGCAGATTTGAAATAAAGAGCAGTGGAATAATGGACATGGCCGAGGGCAATTAAAGACAGCTCAACATCCAAGGTGTGGCACAGGTACTGCTGACAGGGACAAACAAGGATAAAAGCAAAAGACAGATTTTTGAAAAAAAGTCTTTTTTGGCCTAGGAGACATCGTCTTTGTTACTTGGTGTCAAAAGTCGTGCAGTGGCTGAAATGATCACCAGCATTAACAAGGAGCCAAATAGTTTGTACAGCACCAAGGAGAAAGAGAGACACCTTAAGGACCTCTTGGGGGTCTGCAGAGTCCTGTCCACTGCAGGCTCCGTGGTATAAATGAATAACCTCGTCGTTGGAGAAGTGAGCACCTGGGTCCCTTGCTCAAAAAGTGAATGGCTTTCTCAAGGTTCATATCCCTGAGTTCAGCCGTCCAGGCTCTCAGACATCTCTACAGCTTTGCTTCAAGGGAGGCAGAGAACTTCCCGGGTGGGTGGTAGATACTGACATTAGCCACATGATGCTGACTTTTCAGGAATGGGGAGTGTAAGGATTCAGGGGTCATGGAGACTTCCATGTGTATTTCAAAGGAAGATATGGAAAGCCAAGCAAGGTACCTGTGGGTAAGAGCTAATCTGAAAGTATAGTGGAAGCTCCAGGAAGTTATGTATGCCAGGATGTAGACTATCCACCGATAGCCCCAGAGAGAAGGCAGATCCAGCCTGAGACAAGAGACATGTGTTCTGCAGCCGGTGTATGGGATGAGCCTCGTCAAGTCCTGTGGACCTCACACTTCACCCCAGTGCTGTTCAAATAGCTACCTAGAGGATGTGGCATTTTCCCAGCTGAGTTTTGATTCCCCTATTGTGCTCTTTGGGAATGGGAATATCTATCTTGTACTATCGTATGTTGGAAATTTTTAGCTTTTTTTTTTTTTTTTCAATAAAGACCCACAGCTAAAAGTTTGCTTTGAGTCTCAGAGGAGGCTTTGGACTTGCAGTATTCAGCCCTGCTATAAAATGTTACGAATTGGCACCTCTTAGAAATGAACTAATTGCATTTTGCATAATGAGATGGGCTTCCATATGGGGGCCGCCACAGGTGAAATGTTATCATTTAAACCATAAACGTCCTTCTAAAGTCTTGTGTTCAAAGGCAGAGACTGGTTGGCAATAGTGGGCTACTGGTGACATGACCTGCACGGCGCTATTCTTTGTTTTGTTTTGTTTTGGTTTGTTTAGGTTTTTTCAGACAGGGTCTTGCTTTGTAGTTCAGGCTGGCCCTGAGCTCAGCTTCCAACTCATATCAAAGAAATCCTCCTGCCTCTGCCTCCCGAGTGCTGGGATTACAGGCGTGAGCCACCACGCCCGGCACTGTGGTATGTGGTACTGGTTGCTGCTGGGCGTGAGTCTCCACACCCAGTATGGTATGTGGTTACCAGGGATCAAACCCGGGTCCTTGCGCTTGCAAGACAGGTGCCGGAACCACTGAGCTAACTCCCCGGCCCCTGGACGGTGATATTCTTGCCCCTGGCTCCTCCCTCTCACCCTGCTTCCCTGAAGTGAGCAGCTGCCCTTCTGTCATGACATTTCAGCCTCCCATGGACTGAATACCTTGAAAATACATCGAAATGAAGCTTTTCTCCTTTACTTTGCAGATGTCACATATTTTGTGCCTAGGTTGCAAAAGATGTCTTACCACAGAGATGAACATTTTCTATTCGTCTTCCTGGTTAAGACTTGTTCTGCTTGCAAAAGAACCCTCGCTTTAGAACAGCCCAGGAGCCCCTTCTGCTTTTCACCCTCTGAATGTTTAAGGCAAAAGCACCCTTTGGAGACACTCTGATGTTCACCTTTGGAGTGCTTTTCAGGTTGTAGTCTCGGGATACTCTTCCCCAAGTAGTTTCTGACAGTTGGTCTTTGACGGCATTTTCCTCCTTCTTTCTCATTTTTAGCAATTTAACACACTTCCAGAAAACACTTTTTTATTTTCTTTCTTTTTTTTAGCACTGAGAATAGAACACAGACCGTTGTAATCCCAGCAGTCAGGAGGCAGAGGCAGGAGGATTGCTGTGAGTTCCAGGCTCGCCTGGGCTATGTAATGAGTTCAGGACCAGCCTGAACTACAAAGCAAAACACTGTTTCAATCAATCAATCAAGACAAAACTTTTTAAAATTATGTGAAATAATGGAGATTCAGTTATCTGTACACTTGAGTTTGTGAATTAAGTTTTATCTCTGGTATAATTTTTCCATTTCCTTTCCCAAATCAGAATCTCAAGGAAACAATAGAAAGACAAATTCTTCTTCTTGATATTTAAGTAGATAGATTGAAGATTATGTCTTGTTTAGATTTAAGATTATGTCTTATAGGCCTGGGGATTTAGCTCAGTGGTTCCAGCACATCTCTTGCAAATGCAAGGTCCCAGGTTCAATCCCTGGTAACCACATACCACAGTGCTGGGCATGGTGGCTCGCACCTGTAATCCTAGCACTCAGGAGACAGAGGCAGGAGGATTGCTGTGAATTTGAGGCTTGCCTGGGCTACATAGTGAGCTCAGGGCTAACCTGAACTACAAAGCAAGACCCTGTCTCGGAAAAAAAAAAAAATGGATTATGCCTTATAATTTGAAAGCAAGAGAAGACCTTGTAATCACTGTTCCCAGAAGTCTTGGTCATCACGAGATTGACTACGTTACATGTTGTCTTTACAAATACAGTTTGGAAAAAAATATAGGCTTCTAACATTTTCAGAATATCTTTTACCACAGAAGGAAAATCATTAGCAATACTTGATGGATAAGTTATGAAACAGAGCTTTAGAGATGAAAATGATTTATATAAAGGCAGGATGATAAATTAGGGAAAGTTGAACTATCTTGGGTCACTTGGAAGATTAGAATTAAATTGACAGTTATAGAAAATCATAGTTTTTCAATATTTACATGGAGCTTTGGAAGTGGATTTTGTTGAGTCCGGGGAAAATACTGAGAAAAAAGATTCACCAATATGTTCTTAATTTTTAGTGTTCCTTTCTTTCTTCCCCATCTCCTTTAATTTCTTTTTGTCTGTCTCTAGGTTGTATCGCAACAATCAGGGTCTTTTAATCAAAGAGTCCTCAGCTACTGACGTACTTAGGAAGTCTGATGTGGTCTATATTCTGCAGTGTTGAGTTTTATCTTATTTTACTTCCTAACAGTCCAAACGGCAAGATAGGACGTTTTATATCAAATTTCACACTTTTCTGCCTTCCTTTGCCTTCAAGGGATAGCTATTGCTGTCACTTATAAAAGCTGTTCGATTAAATAAGGCAGCCATTATGTACCAAAGTATGACACTTAATCAGGAAATACTTAGAGGATAACATTTGAAACCCAATTTGCGTTAAGTAAAGTGGATTAATGTAGTTAAATGAGTTTGAAAGAACACAGAATTTTATCTCCTGTCTCAATGTATACAACTCAAATTTGTCTCTATATTTTGTCAGTGTACTTCATTTATGAAAAACGACCTAAACTTTCCATATACTACATAAGAAATGAAAGAAATGTGTGATTCAGTATCTAATTACCTACTATCCCAATAGCTTTCAAATGTCAGCCCTCTGAATGTCATACATAGTCCTTTCTTAGAAGGGAAAATCTAGGCTAGGGATTTTACTCAGTGGTTCTGGTGCCCAGCTTGTAAGCACCAGGTCCCGTGTTCAATCCCTGGTACTCCCTCCTGCAAAAAATGAATTTATAACAACAGTAAAAATCTGAGTCTGAAGTAAATTTGAGAACTTTCTCTTTTTTTTGGAGGGGAGCCTTTAAGAGACTAAGTAGGATGCATTGTGCTGGTCTTAGAGGACTTTCGAGTCTTAAGTCGAAGCCACAGGGCCACATTTTAAGAAGGAAACAAATTATGCCCCAGAAGTTCCCCCATGAGAATGCTGCATACAAGGGAAGAGGGATTTCCCCACAGTTGTGTGCAGTATATCCTTGTAACACACACAATGCTGGCATGCTTTGAGGCCTGTTAAAGCTTTTTAGGAATGCTGCTATGTTGGGGGATTACCTAAATATCTGGCAGCATGCCCTGTCATCTGAGATTCATGAGGAAGTTGTTATTATTTAAAGTTTATCATTGTAATATGTTACGTTTCAAGGTAGGGGCAGTGTAGCTCACTGGTGGAACCCTTGCATAGCATGCATGAGGCCCTGGATTCAATGCTCAGCACCACAAAATAATGTTGAATTTTAATTTTTCACCCTTTTTTTTTTCTGAAAACAAAGCCTGATGATTTAAACACGGATCTCTTTTTTCATTTGTTCCCGTGATTATCCTGGGGAATTTTCAGTAAGTTTAACATTACCTGAAAAATACGCATATGTTAAACTTACAGATGTGGTGGATAGTGACATTGCACAGGCCCTGTGATGTATGGGATTCTGTCAGTGTCACTGGTAGCTCAGGGGAGGGTTTGCCACTGCTGAACTTAGCATGCTGCCTTCCCGTTCTTGTCCGTGTCTGTGTATGTGCTTCTGAGTTTCTCCGGAATCCTGAAGATCTACATGACAGAAGCCCAGCCCCGGTCCCTCATTAGCCTCTTCCCTCCATGCAGCCAAGGAAGTGGCAAGGGGGTTTGTAGTCAAGGACTGAGGCCTGAATTGGCCACTTGCTGGCGCTCAGTGGGGACTTTCCTGGGCGAGATGACTGAGTTACAAGGGCCCCGCCACACCCCGCTTCCTCCTGCTTCCTGCACCTTGGACAAGGCTCCTTTGTTGATGGCCTTTATCAGAGGGGGATCAATGAATAGGACAGAGATTGCATGGCTGAGCTGAGTAGCATTAAAGACTGCACTGGCTGCTGCCAGGTGTCTCCTACTCTCACATAGCTCTTCTTTGAAAGGTGACAAAGAGTAGCATTTCAAGGCCCTCAAGGCCTGCGGGTCTGTCTTTCATTCCCCCCATTCTGCTCACTGATTTCGGACCCTTAAGAGGCAGTCACTGGACATCAGAAGAGCAAGAAGCCAAGAGGGTCACTTTGCTGCTGAGCCTGACCTCCGAGTCTGTGCTGCCACCTTCTTTGCAGTGACAGTTCTCCTTAGCAAGCTGCACTGAGGAGAGAGAGAGGCTGGGTCACAGCCCATCAAAGGAACAACACAGCTGTCCACAAACAACTCCACCGAACATGACGCACAGGGGTCAGACTGCGCTCATGGGACACACAAGAAATACCGTTCTTATCCAAAGATGGGAAAAGAGCAGTGAGACAGAACCGAGTCCCAGGGTCCCAGGACACAATGCACCGACCAATTAAAATCAATAAGCAACGGTTGATCATCCGAAATCAGCCAGCTGTGAAAGCTGTGTTGCTGGATGATGATATCTGATGGCGTCTAGGTGTCCCCCCGAAAGCCTCATGCTGTCACAGGTGGGCTTTTCAGAGGTGGGAGAATCTAAGGTGTATAAAGCTGAGGTCATCTCAGCTCCTTGTATCCATCTCTTGAACTCTGTCTCTAAGTCGTTGTTCTTTCTGAGCATCGCAGCACTGAGCAGGAGCTCGGAACGCACTGTGTGTGGGGGGTCCTCTGATAGGAGATGAAGTTAGTGCTTGTTAGAGCTCACCATATGTGGGCTGGGTCATGCAACAGCATGCAGCACACAGGGGAAAGAGGGGCTGCTTAAAAGAAAAGGAATTGATCCATTTGGTAGGTATTTTAGAGTGTCTTGCATCGTGTCTTAATGGGTAGGGAGCAAATGTGTCCTAAGTGAAGTAAGAGGGAAGTTGGCCTTGTGAGTTTCTCAGCCACTTTAGCAAAACTGCAGTGCTACCTACAAGAAAGCCAAAAAGAAGAGCGACATTTTTTTGGAAAGGGGATGGTCCCATTTGAGATGCTGCTGTTGCATTAAGGAAATAGTTGAATAGCTTATAGGCACAGAACATGGAGGAGCAGAATGCAGCAGGGAGGTGTGCATGCATTTCAGTAGCACTTAATGTCACCGAGGGAAATTGGTTTCTAAAAAGATGAAGGTGGAGAATGGTAAGAGATGCAAAGGAGTGGACTAAGGAATAGTTCGCTAAAAATGGAGCAACGTGAAGTGACAGACATGATATTCGATCAGCCTGAATCTGCAATGATGTGACGCCACAGACACCTAGAAAGAGCACATGTGTAGTGTGTAGGTCTGGCTGGCAGAGTTTAATAAGAATAAGAGGTCAAGAGGAATGTGCTACAGGAAGCAGTAAGACTGGGGCAACGAAGGTACTTCATGACCTTTGGAAATTTGTGTCGGTCATTAAAAAAAAAAGGAACCACCTACAGGCATTTGAAAGGAAAGGTGAGGAAAGCAACAGGTTAAGGGGAAAGAACAAAAATGCAGAAAACTGAGCACGGCTTGGAGAAGCTGTGAGCTTCGGTCTCTCAAGTCAGAAGCGATCCAGGTAGGTATGGAAGCAAAGACCTGTGCACGGAAACGGATTCGACTTCTGGGGACACGGTTTCTCCACGTGCTCCAACAGTTTTGACAACAGGTAAGACACACACACACACACACACACACACACGCACGCAGTCATACCCCAGGCCCTGTGGAATAGCCTATTTCTTCTTGCATCATAGATGATATTTCCTCTAAACAGATAAAATATACATTAAAAAAATCCAAAACCGAAAGCAGGGTTTGGTGTTTTGAGAAAACTTTAATTTCCTGATCTACAGAGATAACCTTCATTGCGAACATACTTCAAGCCCCGCTGAGCGTAGAATATGTGTACAGGCCTAGATTTCCTGAAAACAAAAACGAAATAAGATAGGAGTACAAAGGTTCCAAATACAAAGTAGAGAAGTAGAAAAGCCAGTTGCGTGTGGCTGATTTGATTTGATTTGGCTAATCTGATTTGATTAGTGCGTGTTGTTGTTTTATGGATGTATTGAAATATCACACTGTTTTACAGAAATATATGCAACTATTATGTCAATCAGAAATTTTTAAAATTCTGGGGTATAGAAATGCTTGCTACATAACTGGATCATAGCACATCGTACATATGTCTCTAAGTATTACACTACTCCATAAACACGCACGATAATAATACTAAATAGTAAAAAGTAAGAAAAATAAAAGCATCCATTATAATTTTATAGTCATATAATTAAAATGAAAATAAATAGAAGCAGAAGAAGGTAAAAAAAAAAATGTTCCGGTAAAAATGAATCAGGTTAGTAATGCTGGGAACGGTGACAAGACCAGCAACAGGCAACTTGGTGAAACCCTGCCTCAAAATAAAACCTTTGAAAAGAGCTGAGGATTGTAGCTTATTATGACATCCTAGATTCAACCCCCTGTCCTGCAAAGATAGATAAATACAGAAGGACATAAATAAAGAAAATTTTAAAATGGCTGTAGGTATAGCTTAGGGGTAGAGTACCTGCATAGCAAGCATGGAGCCCAGCGTTCAAATCCCGTAACACACACACGCACGCACGCACGCACGCACGCACGCACGCACGCACGCACAGAGCGGTGGAGAAAGCATACAGCATGGAGCCTGACTGTGACAGAGAGGGAGAGCAGCGTGCTGGCTCTCCACCAGTTCGTCCATTGGCCCACGCCCAGTCACCTACACGCCTCCTGTTAAACACCTCCCAATGGAGCCATAGCGTGGGGGCGGAGCCTCTAACCCATGGGTTTGCTGTGTGCGTGGAGGGTCTCAGATTCACACTCCTGCAAAATGGTGGAGATTTGGGAGGTGGAGAATGTAGACAGGACTCTTCCTCTTTGAAGCAACTTGGAGGTGGAATGTCTCCCAGCATTCCTTTATTTTCCCATGATCCAGAATGGAATCCGTCACAGGGTTATTCGTGGTGTTGGCCGGTCCCGTCTTTCCTATTCTAAGTCCTGCTGGCACACACCTCTCTCTAGGTGTATTTTATCGTTAGCAAGGGACTCATGCATTGTCGCTTTTGAAGCAACAGAGAGTGGACTTGCAGTGTGCTGATGATCCCTGATGTTGAATTCTTGGTAGAAATTAGGTCTCTTGACCTTAAAAGGTACGGAACAAATAGAGCCAGAGACCTTGTCAGAGTCATTTACGTCTGTGTGTTTCACACACAGCATCGCTTTTCTATGGGAAGAAAACAATAGATTAATTCTCTCTCTTCCTCCCTCTCTCTCTCTTTAGTTATTTATTTTTTTTGAGACAACATCTTTTTGTGTAGTTCAGGCTGGCTCTGAGCGCGTTATGTAGCCCACATGAGCCTTGAACTCACAGCAATCCTCCTGCCTCTACCTCCCTAGTGCTGGGGATTACAGGTGTGGGCCACCACGCCTGGCACTGTGGCGTGTGGTTCTGATTGTGGGTGGGTGTGAGTCACCATGTCTGGCATTGTTGTTTGAGGTGACTGAGGACTGAACCCAGGCCCTTGTGCTTTCAGTACAGGTGCCGGAACCCCTGAGCTAAATCACTGACCCATAATTCATCTCTTAAACCACATGATGAGGGTCCTGTGCTCCCCACTTCTGTTGGACAGGCAGCTTGTATAAAAACCTTCGTGAGGGCGACAAAACCCAGACCTTGGGCTCTGCAGCTTTCAGGGATAGAAGTTTCTAGGGGCTTGGGAGAAAACATCTATATCAAAACACTGAGACTTAGAAATCGGACTTACACAATCACTCTTGGCAGAAGCAATTGCTTTCTTTTGTGCTATGAGCTCACACAACTGTGAGGCTCTGCGCAGTTGCCCGAGGCATTCCGCGTTCTCCAAGTCCAATCCGGCAGAGAGGCCAGGTTGGGCTACCTTTCAGGGCAGCACTGAAAGCAGGTGAATCGGAGCTATGTACACAGACAGGCGGAGACAGGCAGAGCCTGAGACCACAGGCTGCGCGGAAGACAGTGTCTCGGGTTTGTTTTGACTGTCGCTGTACGCCCTCCCTGCACCGATGCAGAGGCAAAGCTCGTGTCTGCAGAAGGCTGGGAAAGTGGTCAATGAATGTTCCTGCGTTGGCACACCGGGGTACGTGCTGCAGAAAACACCAGCAAAATCAAGTCGGGCACATGCCCGGTGGTGTCGGTGAGGGGAAAGGGGAGGATCTTGCAGAAGGGCAGGTGCTGACAGATGAGCCCTTTGGCAACATCAAGAAGCTACTCCCTGCATGTGACCTGCATGATTTAAATTCACCAGGAAGAGGTAGGGCAAACCTTGGTCACTCAGAACCCCGAACTAGACATTCATTCCTTCCTATACAGTATTTATCCATGAGACCATCTTTTGACCAAAAAGGAAAAATAAATTTTAAAAAATGCATTTTTTAAAAGAGAAATGTAAAACGTTATTTGAAAAGCCTGTTGTTCAAACAGTGGAGGAAGATTATTGTGGTGCTTGCCTCTGTACTAAGTAGGTTCTTAATTGTTGAATAAGCTTGAGTTCAAGGAGCTTCAGGCTTTGAGGTGATGGTGAAGTGAATTTTTGCAAAAAGAAAAATACACCCATATGTACACACGTGATCTTAGTCTGTAAACCCCCATGTTCTCATCAAGAAAGCAGGTATAGGAGTTAGAGATGTAGCTCTGAGATTCCAGTGTCTGCGTGGCATGCCCAAGGTCCAAAGTTCCATCCCCGATAACCACATATCACAATGCCAGGCATGGTGACTCACTCCTGTAATCCCAGCATTCAGGAGGCTGAGGCAGGACGATTGCTGAGAGTTTAAGGCTTTCCTAGGCTACATAGTGACTTCAGGACTACCCTCAACTACAAAATGAGACCCTGCTTCAAAAAACAAAATGAAAGAAAGCAGGTATAGAATATATACAAAGCCATGTCGCCTTGGTGGGGTTCTGTAAGAGTTTGTTTATCTTATTCATTTCAATCTCTGTGTCATCCAACTCTATCCATCTCCTTATCTACCCGTGTGTGCCTGTCATTTATGGATTTCTGTGCTCTGTGTATCTACCGACCATCCTATCATCTGTCACCTAGCTCTACCACCTATATCTGTTATCTCTATCTTTGTATCGTCTGGATGTATCCACCTGCATATATGTGGTGTTTCTGACTTAAGAACATATTCTGAAACAAAGCCTTCATAATAGAGAAAGGGGCATATTTTAATGTCAGCTATCACATTAACCCAATGGCTTCCTATGCCGGACAGTCTGATCAAAGGTATCGATCAAAGTATCGATGGAGTCAGCAGTTGCTTAATAAATATCTCCTTTCCGTAAAGCCGCCTTCAGAAGTTCCTGAATATCACTCCCAGTATCAGATTGCTGTAGTGCACACGTCCTGAAGTCTTGCATCCAGAAGGCAGGCTGGGTTTTTCTTTTATTCTTTTTGCATACTTACACTTCCTTTGTTGAGCAATAGTAAAACCGGATCTGAACGGAGACAATCATAAGAGTTATACAAACGATGATGTCACTCTTTGAGGGGAAACTCTATTTCCCGAATTCAGTCCCAAACATGCATATGATGACTGATTTTCAATAAAGCCAGAATCAGAAATTTTTCTGAATACATATATTTGTTTTGCGTTCCTGTTTTTTTTTTTTTTCAGCAGGATGCCACATGCTCCTTCATTGTCTTGGCGACCCCTGCTGTTTGTAAAAACATGTAAGGAAGCAGCATCGCCTGAAGTATTTCTGTCTGCGGAAGGGCTAAGGTCTCTGCTACATCTCTGAAAAGCAGCTCTTTGGCGAATGAAGGGATGCCGTTTTGATCTTAACCGCCTGAACTCGGAGTGAAGAAACTTCTTTATAGCAGTCAAGAGGGGGCAGACCTTTTATTCCTCCGAGGAGTGGAGGAAGAAGGGGTCAGAGTTCTGAGAAGGATCGCGGGGAGCCACTGGAAGGCGGAGGTCACCGGGGCTAACCTAACAAGGTCGCTGCAGCGTTTGCAACAGTGCCGATCAATGCCGCGGTCTAATCAGACTGCTGTGCCCGGCGGGAAGGCATTTCAGGTCGGAGGGACCTTTGTACCAGAGAGACATACCGTTCCCCAGGTAGCTCCTAATTTGAGACAGTTTGATTCACCAGGTCACCGTCATGGAGTCTGTGAAGCATAACGCGCGAGAAAACAGGTGATATCAACCTAACAGGCCTTGCTTGAATTCAGAGTTGGTATCACCCCTTCCATGGTGTGCAGGAAAGAAAAAAAAAAATGATAATTTGGCTTCAAAGTAGGGGAACTAGCTTTTTTTTTTTTT
>PVIR01017598.1:10205-34630 GCA_004026965.1 Petromus typicus | reverse complement strand
AATATTATAATCCCTAGTGTCAAATTATACTACAAAGCCACAGTAATAACAGCAGCACAGTACCAGCACCAAAACAGAATACAGAATGCAGAAACGACCGCGGGCCCATTCAATCATATGTTCTTTGACAAAATATCAAACACTTCTGATGAAGAAAAGACAACCTCTTTAATAAATGGTGTTGGTAGAATGAGCTATACACATGCAAAAGATTAAATTTAGAACAGTATTTCTCGCCACATATTTACTAAGATTATATTCACTTATTACTAAGATAAAACATGAAGACACAGGCATAGGTAAAGACTTTCTTTTTTTGTTTTGTTTTTTGAGACAGGGTCTCACTTTGTAGTTCATGCTAGTCCTGAACTCAGCCTTGAATTCACAGCAATCCTCTTGCCTCTGCCCCCCAAGTGCTGGGATTACAGGAGTGAGTCATCACGTCCCCCCCCCCCCGCCCCCATGGTATGTGGTACTGATTGCTGGTGGGCATGAGCCTCCACACCTGCCGCTGTTGTATGTGGTTACTGGGGATTAAGCTCGGCTCTTGTGCCTGCAAGGTAGGCACCAAAACACTGACCTAAATCCCCAGTCCAGTCAAGACTTACTTAACAGAACCTAACCTGCACAAGAAATAACATCGAGTCAACAAATTGGATCATATCAAACAAAGAAGCTTTTACATAGCAAATAACCAATGAAGTATACCTGTAGAATGGGGAAAAAAAATAGTTTTGTCAATTATTCCTTGGAAAGAACACTCATACCTAAAATGTATAAAGAACTCAAAAAAATTAGATCTCCCAAAATTTTAAAATAGGGACATGAAATGAATAGACACTTCTCAGAGCAAGAAGTACAAAATGGCCAATACATACATGAAACAATGCCATTAGAGAATTACAAATAAAAATGCTGACATTCCATTTTACTCTAGCAAGAATGGCCATCATCAAAAAATCAAATAACAAATACTGGCAAGACTGTAAGGGAAAGAAACACTTCTACATCATTGATGGGAATGTTAACTAGTAAAATCACTATGAAAATCTGTACCAGATTCCTCAAAAAATTAAAAACAGAAATACTAAATCTTGGAAGCATTCTCAAAAAGATGAAAGGGTAAAGAAAATGTGGCATTTACACAAAATGGAGTGCTATGCTACCATAAAAAAGATAAAATTGAATCATTGGTAGGAAAATACATGCACCTGGAGAGCAAAATGTTAAGTGAAATATATCAGAACATAAGCCCAAATATCACATGGTCTTTCTTCATTAAGAAACTCAAAATGCAATTAATTTAAAGGGCAAAATAAAAGACAGTTAACAAGAAACAGAAGGATAGATCTTTTACAAATGGGAAGGAAACCAAGAGAAGGAGAGAGAGGGTGGGATGGAAGGAGAAGAGGACAGAAAAAGAATTAAACTGTGTTATGTTCTTGTATCAACTCTTGACAATAAATGTAATCATACACTGCAAACATGTACTAAGAAAAACAAAAATTTTGTAAAGTCGACTACATGAGTGACATCAGCAAAGCTAGCAGAGTTATAAATTCCAAAAGCCTCTACAAATGCAGTGTAGAAATTGACAGTGACTATCAGAATGAACTTTATCAGAATTCTGAAGCAATCAAGAGTCTGTAGCCACCAGGGAAGTGCTTACTCCAAGAAAAACAAGTCTCAACGAGTGAGACTTGTGGTGTTTTTAATTTACCCTGTGTGTGTTACTAAGACAGTGCTGGTCCTGAAGATGACAAAGAGCCTCCTCACCCAAGCTTTTGGATGAGAGGTAGCAGAAAGGACTCTATTCTCAAATCACCATGGTGGCTTTAACTGCTCTCTGGTGCCTTCCCTAGCTAAAGGCCTTACCTCTATCTTTTTTTTTTTTAGTTTTTTGAGACAGGGTCTCGCTTTTGTGGTTCAGGCTGGCCCCGAGCTCAGCCTCAAACTCACATCACAATCCTCCTGCCTCTGCCTCCCAAGTGCTGGGATTACAGGCGTGAGCCACCACGCCCGGCACTGTGGTATGTGGTGCTGGTTGCTGCTGGGTTGAGTCTCCACACCCAGTATTGTTATGTGGTTACTGGGGAATCGAACCCGGGCCCTTGCGCTTGCAAGACAGGCGCCGGAACCACTGAGCTAACTCCCCGGCCCCCCTTACCTCTATCTTGACTAACTTAAAACACTTTGGGCTAAGGAAACTTTTCACAAGGGAGGGGAAGAAGCATTTGCTGAACACATTTAAAGGCAAGTCATTAGCCACTGTGATGGGGGAAAGGTATAAAATTAGAATAAAAAACATACTACAAGAAAACTTAAAGAGAAAGGCTAGGAGGTGAGATACTTTAAGAGAATGAGAGCCCTGAAAAGTTTTCACACATTCTTAGGGTTCTAGAAGGTCGTATACCTAATCTAGGTTTGTGCTTGGAAATAACTGGAAAAGATCCTACTCTCTCCTCCCTGGCTGGCACCCAAATGCTGCCCATGTGGGAGGTGAAGACTAGATCAGAACTGTCAACAGCCCTAGTGTGGAATGTGTGCAGGACACAACACAAAACCTACAAACAAAACGGGATTTATTGTTGCTATTCCAGATATTAAAGGAGATCTCTGGTGAATCACTAGCTGACTACTAAGCTAAGGCAACAAAGACTTCAACTGGAACACAAAACAAAGAAGACAATCTTTACACAATTAATGCAGAAGAGACATTAAATAGCAACAATTGCAACTGCAACAACAACAAAAAATACAACAGACTCTTAAGGGAGCAGAATCTGATTACCGTTATTTCAGTATCTTAATGAAAACAAATTAGTTCTAAATAAATTATCATAAATTAATTTTAATCTCAGTGTAAACACTAAGAATATAATTTTTATGTAGTAAAAGAAAAATAAAGGACTTAAAATGATACGTTGGAAATTACTTGTCTACCATAAAAAAAACTAAAAGAGGAAATTGAGAACAAAAACAATTATGAGGAATATGGAAAACAGAAATCAGCTTCACATCCCTGTCAAAATCTGAAAATGTACTCTGAAAAAAAAATATGCGTAAAGGAAAAGATATAGAGAAAAATGTAAAAGAAAATAAATGACCCTTTATGAAGATAATTATGTCTTTTTTATTGTGAAATAGGTGCATTTTATATACATATGATCACACTCAACATTGACAATCTGTACCAAATAATTATAAATCTTTATTGAAAAATGTTAAGTAAGACCCAGAAAAGTAATAAAGGATAAAAACCAGTTTCTTTTCAAATAAAGGGCAAGGGATTTAGCTCAGTGGTTCTGGTGCCTGCCTTGCTAGCACACGGTCCCTAGTTCGATCCTGGTAACCAAAGACAACAATACCAGGCATGGTGACTCATGCCCAGCAGCAATCAATACCACATACCACAATGCCAGGCGTGGTGGCTCACACTTGTAATCCTAGCCCTTGAGAGGCAGAGGCAAGAGGGCTGCTGAGTTTGAGGCTAAGTTCAGAACCAGCCCAAACTACAGTGAGACCTTGTCTCAAAAAACTAGAAAAGTGGGACCTCTCATCTTAGTTTTTTGAGGAATCTCCACACTGATTTCCACAGGTTATACGAGGCTCCACTCCCACCAACAGTGGAGAAGGGTTCCTTCTTCTCTGCTGCTGGCTAAATCTGAGATAGAAGCCATTCTTTGTGGAATGAGACGAAATCTCAGTTTTGTTTTCATCTGCATCTCCTGAATGACCAGTGATATTGAGTATTTCTTCATATACCTCTTAGTTGCTCTTACTTCTTCCTCAAAAAAACTACTATTTGAGGTCCCATTTGACCTTGCTATTCCTCTGCTAGGTATATAAACAAAAGAATAAAGAGTCATATCACAGTGACATATGTGCACCCATGTTTGTAGTAGCTCAGTGTGCTATTGCTAAATCTTGGAAACAACCTAAATGTCCATCAACTGGAGACTGGATAAAGAAGATGTGGTTCTTTTATAGAATGGAATATTATTCTGCCATAAAAAAGTAAGATTGAGTCATTCATACTCAAATGGATGTATTTTCGGGACATCCTCATTAATGAAATAAATAGGTCACAGATATGTAAATATTGTATATTTTCTCTGGTATGAGAAAATGAAGACGTAAATGAGTTCTAGTATATGTAGTAGATATTGTGAAATAGAAAATATTTAAAAGGGAATAGGGTGTAGGGGTAAATAATGAGCAGAAAAAGAATGTGATAGTAATAGAAAAAGGAAACAAAGCTTATGTATATAGGGGGTGGGGGCTTGTAGGGTGGGTGGGGGAATGGGAAAAAAGGAGAATCAAGTTGTGTCATATTCTGGTACAAACTCTCAATGCTGAGTGTGATGATGATGTGTATATATAATGTACCAATAAAGATTTGAATTAAAAAAAGAAACTGGAAAATGAAAGTGATGAGGAGGGCAGAAACATTTAATAAAAAGCCTTGGAATCAACAATGAAAAAAATTAAAAAATAAAAAGAAAGCAAATAAAGTAAAAGTTACTACACCTCAAATTTTCCTTTAAACTTAAAATATGCTCAAAAAATTGACAATGTTTTGTGAAATTTAACACTTCTAAAATTTATGTAGAAAATCAAAAAGCTAAACTATTCCAGAAGTCTGAGAAGGCTGTGTTTGTGTGCGTGTGTTCACGTGAGTGTCTGTTAGCAGAAGGAAACTTCTGCTACCATATCATGCCCTGTTTCAAAGCTATAATCCCAAAGATAGTATGAGACTGAATTTGAGAAAAGGGCAAATCGGAAGGAAAAGAGAGTAAGACAGATGGAATTCATGTTCTCGGAAAGAATATTTGTACAGCTAAAGTCATTAGCAGAATGTGATGCATGAATTCCTTTCTTTTTTTTTTTTTTTAAGTTTTTTGAGACAGGGTCTCGCTTTTGTGGTTCAGGCTGGCCCTGAGCTCAGCCTCAAACTCACATCACAGCAATCCTCCTGCCTCTGCCTCCCGAGTGCTGGGATGACAGGCGTGAGCCACCATGCCTGGCACTGTGGTATGTGGTACTGGTTGCTGCTGGGTGTGGGTCTCCACACCCAGTATTGTTATGTAGTTACCGGGGAATCGAACCCGGGCCCTTGTGCTTGCAAGACAGGCGCCGGAACCACTGAGCTAACTCCCCAGCCCCCATGAATTCCTTTCTTAATAGCATTCTCTATTTCACTCATCTAGCCTAGGAATAATTGTACCTTCTTGTATATATTAATCTTTCGATAGTTTACATATTTTTGCTTTTGAAGCCCTTTCAATGCTTTTGTAATCAATTCCTTATATTAATTTCTCTTATTTTAAACACATAAAGTAGGTTTTCATTTCCTGATGAAATGTAGACTACCTAACACATCAAACTGACCAAAGGGGAGTATCTACAGTACATAAATAAGTCTTACAAATCAGTAAAATAGATAAGTACAAAAATAACAAAAAGGATTTTACAGAGGAAACACAAATGATCATCCTCGTTAGTAGCGAAAGTAATAAAAACTTAAACCACAATAACATAAAATGTCATTTCTGCCAGATTAACAAAAGCTTTTCAACACCCCAAACCAAGGGTAAGCAAGAATCTGAACTTTTTTTTTTTTTTAAGAGGCTTTCTCATTATTTTCACTAGCACTGGTGAATGGTTTCAGCTGTAAAACCTCAGAATAAACATACTATGACCATATAAAGGCCACCTGAGCATTAAGAAAATAAACATAACTTGCTATTGCACATTTTGGTATAATGTAATAAACAACTCTTTAGATGTTACTGCTTATGTGTGAATTTTTTTTCTTTGTGTTTCTGTCCTTCTGAGTCATTGTTCTTTTTGTTCTGGTTGTTATTCTTCACACTGTCTGTTTTCACATTGTGTTCGTAGAAGTATACACCAACTTCCTGGATTGCTGCTGCTGTACTGCTTGCCTTGGTTCCTTAGATATGTGTCATTTTACTAGACCATTCCTCTTCCCTCTGTGTCTTCTGCTTCCTTCTCTTTTTAGAAGATGCTGTCATTTCATTTACTCCTTCTTTAGGTATTTTGTTATTGTTCTTCACATTTTGCAAAAACCTTTTCATTTAACCCATTGGATATTCTGATAGCTGAAAACTTTTTAGCTTGGGTTTGTTTAAAAACTTCAGGCATTCTGCAATCTTCTCATCCAAGACTTTAATCACTGCTTTGATGTCGTTTCCTACGTGCTCTTCCTGAGACTCTTGATGGGCCTCTTCCTTGGCATCATCTGGTTGCTCCTGGTCCTGCTCCTCCTGCTCAGCAGAAAAGCTCTTCAGCTCTTCCTTGTTGTCTGAAACCTGCACAGGAACCAGGACAGGCATAACACTGATTTTGCCAAAGTTCTGTTGAACCCACACAAGGACCTGTTGCATCTCTAAGTTAACATCACAGAGATTTTCACCTATGGTCTCTGCAGTTTCCTCTTCCAAATTGTTCTGGTAGCATTTTCCAAACATAAGGAAGGAGGAACCTAGAGGGTTATGGGTGCCTTTGCATTGGGTGACTTGATAAAGAAAAGGCTCCAGCCCCGCTGCCAGTCAGTAAGGACCATTTTGGCTACAGGCTGCAGTCTCTCTATCCTTTCATAATTTCCCAGTGTGGAAAGCAAGCTTCTCAAGAAAGTCCTCAGTATTCTCCCATGAATCAATCTTGAACATCTTACCAATATATTCTGGTTTTCCTTGTTCTAGGACTGCACCAATGTGGTCTTCAGAAGTCTTATTTTTTTTCAATTTGAATAACTCCTTTCAGCACAATGGCTCTGAGTCCTCAGAGGGGCACACCACACTTGGATAGTCAATGAGCAATATCCAACACATCTAGGTAACATACTGCCAAGTCTCTTGTTCCACCTGCAATGGAGGCCATGTTGCAAACCTTCTTTGAATTCAATGTGCTGATCACAGAGCTCTTGCCAACATTCAGATAGGTGATGAAGCCAATGTTTATCTGTTTCTTGTCAGTGTGCAACTTTCCAAACTGCCACAGAAGCTGACTGAAAGATCCTTTGCCAAAGGACTCAGTAAGACTAGCATGGAAAGCAAGTGTCAGATAGTCCTAGGAGATGACAGCAATCCATTGTTCTGTTGCCTAGGCTGGAGCAAGGCCACCTTTGTTGAGTACAGAAATGAGATGTTCCCAGGATTTTTCCTTTTTTAAGTAAACCTCATTGTGAGGAAAACAGGTTCCTAGTGGATCTCTAGCATCAAGAATTTGGACTACAACATCTGATGAATCTATCACCTTGTAGAGCTCACCCATATTCTTTGGGACTGCCCTTTCTTATAGGTCTACTCTTGGGCTTCATTTCTCATACCTGTGACTTTAGTTCCCAACTCTTAATCTTTGCCCTGGTAATAGCATTCAGGGGACATTTCAGGTTTTTCTATCACTGACTGCACATCACTCACAAATAAATTTGGCCACTTTCTCTGTGATGTAGGACCAAATGTAGTTTCAAAATTTTAAGTATCAAGAAGTGATACCTTCTCTGATACCTCAGAGTTATGAGGCTGGATTCACTCATGGAGAAGACACACTAGTATCTAACTTGCTTTGCTTTAGGATAACTTTGTATGCATTCTTCAGAATGGCATCCATTTCCTCTTGAAATTTCTGTAATGAAGACTGCTTAATCACATGTGTGTTCCCAAACCATTTACTATTTGGCCACAGTGCCAGAAGACATTGTTGATTGATACTGTAGAGACTTAATCACTTTACCACAATTATTATTGTGCTCCTTTTGTTTATACACGTTTAGACACTGAAATATAGCTCCTTGTACTTGATCCTAGACTGCAGTGGTCTTAGAGGAGTTGATGATGCACCACCATTCTGGCTACTGGGTAAACAAGCTCAGAACTTCACACCAATCTAAATTCTTACTCAAGCTAATGGAGGTTAAAAGAAAAAAAAAAAAGGGCGCACAATAATTTGTAAAAAATATTATTTGTAGGCCAGTCATTGTGCATGCCTGTAATCTTAGTACTTGCTTGGCTGAGGGAGGGGCTGCCATGAGCTCAAGATCAGTATGAACTACATAGCAAGACCCTGTCTCAAAAAAACTAAAAAACAAAAGAAAACAAAACATAAAATATTTGCAAAAAAAAGGGTAAATCTACCTAAAAGCACCAAATATGTTGCCATCCTAAAATTCAGCATTCCCACTTCTATATATAGGACCTAAATATCAACATTAAACTGTTTTTTACTATTATTATAATGCATATATTTTATAGCCCTCTCAATATGCACTGGCGTACACACATACACTCAAAGTACTATAAAACTATATTTTTTCTCACTACACATGTAAAGAACTCTGTAACAGCATATGTAAAACTTGTACTACATATATGAAAGAAAAATTAATATTTTGCTTCATTTTGCAGTCTAAAAGACTGATATTATGATTCTCTAATGGGGGTTACACTAAAAATTTGAAAACGAGGGCCGGGAATTTAGCTAGTGGTTCCGGTGCCTGCCTTGCAAGTGCAAGGTCCTGAGTTCAATCCCCAGGAATCATATACAACAATGCCGGGCATGGTGACTCACGCCCACCAGTAATCAGTATCACACACCACAGTGGTGGGTATGGTGGTTCATGCCTGTAATCCCAGCACTTGGGAGGCAGAGGCAGGAGGATTGCTGTGAGTTTGAGGCTGAGCTCAAGGCCAGCCTGAACTACAAAGTGAGACCCTGTCTCTAAAAACTTAAAAAAAAACTATTTATTAATCTGAGTAATATTAAGACACATATTTTATTATTTTTGACCAAACAGTAACAACTTCTGATGTACTTCATAATAGATATATTTCTAAGTAGAAAAGACCTAAGAACTCACATGGATTCATACAAAGATCTAATAAAGTGATTTCATTTTCTTCTTAAAGGTCCCAATAGTAGTTGAAGATTTTAGTTAAATGTTTTTAATAATCTCCAACAATATCCTTTTCATGAAATAAAATAATACAAAATCATAATAAAATTATAGACATTATTAGTTTGAGGTCTGAGGATGAAAAACAGTGGTAGAGCACTTGTTTCGCACACACAAGGCCCTCTGTATATTACTCAGACACATATGCACTCAAACATTCACATTATATGAAGCATAGTGGTAGAGCACTTGCCTTGCACACACAAGGCCTACTGTGTTACTCAGACACACATGCACACAAACATACATGTTTTTACACTGATAGGAATCTGCTATTCTTTTTTTTTTTTTTTTTTGAGACAGGGTCTTGCTTTGTAGTTAGGCTGGTCCTGAGTTCAGCCTATAACTCACAGCAATCCTCCAGCCTTTGCCTCCCAAGTGCTAGGATTACAGGCCTCAACCACCACGCCCAGCACTGTGGTATGTGGCACTGATTGCTGGTGGGTGTGAATCTCCATTCCCAGTATGGTATGTGGTTACCAAGGATCAAAAATGGGTCCTAGTGCTTGCAAGACAGGCACCCAAACCACTGAGCTAAATCCCCGGCCCCTAGAGTCTGTTTTTTAAAGGAATATAAAACTGTTTATTGACCACTGCTCACCATTATTTACAATAAATAAACAATATACAGTGGGATTAACATTCTGACTACTACAAAGTTATTTGGCTGGTTTCTGCTAAAACAATAATCTGAATACTGAAAAGAATTGGGTCTACACAACTTGGGGTCAGGAAAAAGATGCAGGTCAATAATCTAGATTACAAGCTTGTTCACTCATTTATTCTAGTGGGTCCTAATTGTGATCACCTCTAGCTACTCATTAGGCAACCATGAGCCAAGTCTTAAGGCAGATAATATACAAATCCTGCCTTTTCAGTCCAGATTTCAACTCTACAGGAAGGGATCATAAGGAATCTGTAATGTTCCTTTACCAAGTCTTACTTAGCTAATTCAAACAAACCAGGTTTTGACTAGTTTCTTATTTGAGTGGGGAAGTTGTTGGTAATGATACACTTTTTCTTTTCAGGAATTTTTAATCAAACTGCTGCACTTCTCTGTCTAAAGAAATAGAAATAGGGCCAGGGATTTAGCTCAGTGGTTCTAGTGCCTGTCTTGCAAGAGCAAGGACCCAGGTTCCATCCCCGGTAACCACATACCATACTGGGCGTGGAGACTCACGCCCAGCAGCAATCAGTACCACATACCAGAGTGCTGGGCATGGTGGCTCATGCCTATAATCCCAGCACTCGGGAGGCAGAGGCAGGAGGATTGCTGTGATGTGAGTTGGAGGCTGAGCTCAGGGTCAGCCTGAACCACAAAGTGAGACCTTATCTCAAAAAAACCTAAGAAAAAAAAAAAAAAGTAGAAATAGATTCTGATATGGTTGCTTAGAAAATATCCACATTAAACTGACCAATTAACAATAGCATCATCTATTTAACTTGAAAAGTTACAACTTCAGGAAAACTTTCAATTTATCTGTAAGTAATGTATAGGTTACTGAGAATGATGACATCCCAAACATGGGGTTATAACTCATAGCATTTGTTTGGTGAATATTTTTTTTTTTTTAAAAAAAGAACAATTTACTGAAGTATTTTATTTATACACACACAAACAAAAAACTCAGAGTGTTCCTCAAGCATGTGAGCTAAAAATAAGTTGTGTTTTGTCTATGGATAATTTCCCCAATATTTGGCAAAGCTGAGGAAATATTATCAGGCTAACGAATACTGTTTTCTAATAAAGGAAGCAACAACAAAAGTTTTTCTCTGGTTTAACCAATGCTATTGATACAAAACAAAACCCAACAACTCCCCCAAAGACCACTTTAAAAATCAACATATTAAACTTGTCATTAGAATCCTGCTTTTTCCACACTAGTAAATCTAAAGCTAAGACCCATACTTTCTATATACACACATACATACATACATATCTGTATATATGATGTACGTTATTGAGCTTCATGTTCTGGACAGGAATCAAGTTAGTCTTTCTTCGTGAAAAGCAACTACAATTTGAGGACATATCATATTTGCCCCTTTTGCCAACACCAAGTCAGTCTCATCTGCATCTTTCCATTTGATTAGAAACATCAATTCTCCACTAGTGTCTGTAGCAACAATTATTCATTCCAGACCAAAGCCTCTGGGTTTGTCACCAGCATCTCTTTTCCTTGACCTGCTATCATCAGATTCACTGTCAGATAAAGATTTTCTTTTGGTACCGTCTTTTTTTTTTTTTACCAGCTCTTTTGAGAATTAAGAAATGCTTCAATAAATTCTAAATTTCCTTCAGCTTCCCATGTATTGTCAGCCTTTGTAAATTCCTTCCACTTCAGAAAACAATCCACCTTTCCATTCACTAATGATGACCCAGCACTTTTTCTACCGCAAATTCTTCAGGCTCTGCTTCCTCAACCTTTCCATTTTGTCTCTTTCCCATTTTTTGCAATGTAGTTTTATTGGAGGCCATTTTTTTATTGGAGACTTTAAGAGCTATTATTCACCATGTGGGATGCTGGTGTTGTGGGTCCGCAGCATCTCAGCCTGAGCCTGCATCTCCACTCGTGCTGGAGGGAAGTGGGCCGCGGAGCTGCTTGGCTGTGTGTGTGTGTGTGTGTGGAGTGCCCTTAAGAGAGTATTTTTCATTGTGGAGAAGTCACTGGATAAAAAAATCAACAGTTAGCAAAGTTAGTCATAGAGCAGAAACAACTGGGGTCTATACTTAGCTGAAAAATAAAGCATTTCAGTAGATTTCAGATATATTGAAACTCAAGAGGTCCTTAAACTCACAAGTAGAAATGTTCACTAGTAAAAATATGCACTCAGTGGTACCGCAGCTACCTTGCAAGTACATGGGCCCAAGCTCAATCATTAGTACTGCCACAAAAAAAAACAAAAACAAAAAACCAAAAAAACCAGCATTCAAATCCCAGGTAGGAAATAGGACTAAATAAAAACTCATAGAAAACATCAACAAAGAAATGGAATTAAAATCATGTTTGAGGTGTTACTCAGTCTATGGCTTAAATAAGAGAGAAAGAATTGGAGAGTACAGACAAACACTGGAAACAAAATGAAGAGATCTCTGTGTAGAAAAAAAGAGACAAAAGGAAGAAATAAACTAAGTTCTGCAGGGAATATGAAAAGTGGAATATTTGACAAACTGGAGGAAAAGGTACTGTCAAGAGAAAGAACTCAGGCTGGGCAGGGTGGTGCATGCCTGTACTCCCAGCACTTGGAGAATGAGAGAATAGGATCTATCCATGGACATTTCTTTTAACAAACATTTATATTTTATTTTTATTTTAGATTTTTTGAGACAAGATCTTGAAGTTGAGGCTCGCCCTGAACTCACTATGTAGCCCAGGTTAACCTTGAACTCACGGCAGTCCTGCTGCCTCTGACTCTTCAGGGCCGGGATTACAGGCATCAGCCACCATACCCAGCTTTACAAATATTTACTGAATGCTACAGTATTCCAGACATATAAGATAAAGCAGCCAAAACATTGATGCTTTTTTCTTTTGTTCTGTCAATATTTTCATCAATAAGTTAAAGAAGAAAGGATGTATTTTACAATATTTTTAAACAAGAGAAAGTAAGAACAGCTAACATAAAATGTCAGAACTGAGATCGGAAAGCACTCTGGTACACTGCAGTGATGTGGTGCTGCATGCCTATCATCCCGCCTGCGGAAGCACAGGCAGAAAGATCATAATTTCAAGGCTCACCTGGAAAACTTTTTTTGAGATCTTGTCTCAAACAAAAATTGAGGGGAGTTGTCTGGGAACGTAGCTCAGTATAAAGTCCTGGGTTCAATTTCCAGGAGAAAAAGGTAGCCAAAGAGAGACAGAGAGAAGGAATGTTTAAGAGAAATAAAAATACAATACTTAAGAATTTTTGCTACAAAGATTTAACTAAGTTTCTAGGCCTAATTGCCACCTTATCAGAAATGTAGAGGTTAGAGGAAGATGTTAATGACACCATAGGGAAAATAATTACATAAATCCAGGAAGTATGATTTTTCTCTAAACTGGCTTGCATTCTTAACAAAAAATATTATGGGAGGTATTAAGAAGAAAAGTATAGCATTATTTATAGTGACCAAGAAAAGACTTCTACAAAACTGTATTACCTGCTCAAATTTTCTGTAAATCTAAAACTCTTCTAAGAAATGTAGTCTAAAAAATACAGAGCAAGACAGTGTCAGTAATTCAGAGAAAGAAAAGTTAATGTTACAAAAATTTCTATTTTTACTCATTTAGTTCTGTAGACTCAGTAGTACTTCCCATTTTTCTGTGCTGATTATTAATTTTATTTTGCCACAAAGCTGCAAAAAACATGCAGTGCAATTTTGGTTCTTTTTATTTCCTCACACTTGAGAGAAATTTAAAGAGCTGAGCCTTCTTCTACATCTCCCATAGAAGGATGAACCTACCAAGAAAGAAATCAGAAAAACAATTCCATTCACAACAACTTTTAAAAAATTAAGTATCTAGAAGCCACTACTGTACATACCTATCATTGCAACATTTAGGAGGCTGAGGCAGGAGGATTGCTATAATAGTGAATTCAAGGTCAGTCTGGAATGCTTAGCAAGACCTCGCCTCAAAAAAGGCAGGCATCAGGCCCCCTAAAGCCACAGTATGGAGGATAAGGATGAGGAAGGAAGAAAGAAGGTGGGAAGAAGGACAAGAGGATGAAGAGAGGAAGGAGGTGCCCAAGAATTGGGAGGTCTAGCAGATAAGGGAGGTATGGTTTCTTCCAAGACAAAAACATCTCTGAAATTTCTCTGCTTAAAAACAGCCTTGCTCCAAGTTTACATTTGCTATAGGAAACAATGCAGTAATGACTCTGTAATCATTTGTTATGAATTCAGGAGTCTGGGGAAAGGGTGGCTGTGCTAAAGTCTGAACTGACTAGTTTAGCAAAATGCATACTATACATTCGGTCCCTATGGGGGTTTACTGTGTTGTTTTATCTTCTAAAATTGAATTTTTTTGGTTTTTCTTTGTCAACATAGTTATTGCCTTGCTGAAGACTGACAGAGTCAGGGGCTGGAAAAGGTTTTTTAGCTGTTGTCCAAAAAAGAATACGCAGGTAACTGCTCTTACGTATAGGCACATTATTGACCATAAAACCTCCAAATCTACTGGTAGCCTTCCTTCTCCTTTCCTGGAAGTCTTGAAACACAGAAGGTCAAAGACTCCGCCTATTGTTCCCTGCTCAAAAAGCTGAACATCCTGTATGACCTTCCTGCAGCAATTCTGAGTTACTGTCAAGTATGTGTGGTGTTGTAACAGTATTACACTGATGGAATGAAACTGGACTCACGACAGTTGAAAGCCACAGTTTCTTCTAGAAGCTTCAAAGATTAATTATGAATATTCCCAGAGCATGGAGATTCTGAAGAAGCTGATTGTAACAAGTGAAATACACCTAACATTTTCATGTGATCCTAAAGATTCCTCTATAAGGCTGCTACCCATCCATTCCCCTAAGGGGAGCATCATGCACTACTTTGTAAATTATTTTGAAGGTCTGTATTTTGAAGATGAGAAAACAAAAAATTTTTAAAAATTAAATACTCAGGAACCAATATAGCCAAGAAAGTGAAAGACCTCTATAATAAAAATTAAAGAATTCTGAATAAAGAAATTAAAGATTACTTTTGAAAATTGAAAGGTATTCCTTGTCTTGGATGAGCAGAACTAATACTGTTAAAATGGCTACATTGCAAAAGGGAAGGGGACCAAGGGATAGAGAAGGAGAATGAAAGGATAAAAAGAATTAACCCAAAAAGAAAATCATAGACTAAATATCAAAGAATGGACAACCATATTTAATACAACAGGAATCCTCTCAAACGCAGGAGTAGGGCGGGGGAGTTAGCTCAGTGGTTCCAGCACCGGTCATGCAAGTGCAAGAACCCCGGTTTGATCCCAGGTAACCACATACAACAAGGCTGGGTGTGGAGACTCATGCCCACCAGCAATCAGAACCACATAACACAGTGGAGGGCATGGTGGCTCACACCTGTAATCCCAGCACTTGGGAGGCAGAGGCAGGAAGATTGCTGTCAGTTCAAGGCTGAGCTCAGGCCCAGCCTGAACTACAAAAGTGAGACCCTGTCTCAAAAAAAAAGAAGCAGGAGACATAGTGGACTTTAAGCCAAGCTAGCCAAAAGAGACAAAGAACATTACACATTGATTAATTAAACTATTTAACAGGAAGAGATAACAATTATAAAAAATATATACACCAAACTGTGCTGCACTCAATTTTGTAAGTAGCCTAGGCTGGCTCTGAATTTGTAGTGATCCTCCTGCCTCTGGAGAATGAGAACTATAGGCATGCTCTACCATGCCTTGATAGATGATCAATATTGATTTGAGTAGATGAGCTTACATTATTTAGTCTCTGACACAAATAATTTTTGCTGACTTATTTGTATTCTTTCCATCCCAAAGTTATGGTCAATATGATATCACATGAGATTGTCTTGCTTAGACAACACATATGTCTTAGCTGAATGCATACAATGAATCATTTTCTAGAAGGACTTTACAAACTCACTGTAATTATAAAGTAATTAGATTGATTACCTATAAACAGACTTCATTTGGGAGTCATATTTCACATAGTTTTCCTATCAACTGGTGAAAGAGGAAAAGATTGCTTCTGCTTTGAATTCTGAAATTCTTGAATTCTGGAGAAAACAAGTAGTATTATAAAACAAGACACAGTTTTTGAAAAAATTTTAGGTTATTTCATTTAATACTATGATGATTAGTTATGATGCGTCAACTTCACATGAGTACTATTTGCCAGATTAGAAAAACTCTCAGTAGGTCTGTGGATGATTGACATGTAGGCTACAAACTGAGGAAGAACGATCCACCCAGGATGTGGGTGGTACCAATAAATAGACTTACAGCGTGGAAGAAATAAAAAAGCAAAAAAGAACAACCAAATGTTCCTTTCTCTTCTTTAGAGTACCTCCAGTTTTCACTATTGCCTTTGGATTCTCATCTTTACTTCCTTTGAGCTTTCAGTGCAGCATCCAGCCTTCCAGGGCAGACAGTTTCTAGAATGAGCTCTAGGTCTTCAGTCTTTTACTGGATCTTCTCACCATTGTGATGATCTATTGATTGTGTTAACGTGAGAAGTCTGTTAAGAGAAGCTTAACTAGGGCCAGGGATTTAGCTCAGTGGTGCCACACTTGCCCCAAGGTCATGAGTTCAATCCCCAATATAGTCCAAAAAAAAAAAAAGAGAGAGAGAAGCTTAAATAATGGCTCAGCAATTCCATGCCCTAGGGTGGTGAGTCCCAGATGTCGTAAAGGGGAAACGAGGACGGATGGATCCTTGTCAGTTCCTCAGAGGAGCTAGTCTTTGCCTTCACCTTGGATGACACCTCCTGGATTCCAGGGCAGCTTCCTGGGACTCTAGCACAGATCCTTCAGGAATAAATTCTCCAGCCTTCCAGTGAGCTCCAGATCTCTGACTGAATCCTTTGGTTTCCAGTGTGCAGACAGACCGTTTGGACTCCTCGTCAGACTCCCTGGGTGACATCATAAGCCAATTGTAAATTCATATATATTTGTGTATTTTGTGTTATATTGGTTCTTCTAGTAAATACTGACTGAAAAACACCAGTTTGCAATCTACCACCACTGATTCCTTAGGCAGCCATTGTAAGCCTACATAATAAATCCTTTATGCAAGCATATCTATTCCTCTCCTGAACCCTGATACAGATATTTTGTTGTACTAGAAAACTGAAATTTGACTTAGAATACTGTACATAACAATTTGATGCTTTTTGTGTCAAATCTGGAATCTGGTTCTATATAACATTTATTTGTATTTCACAATATTTACTCAGACTTATAATAGTGTGTTCTATATCCAAAACCTTTTTCAAATTGTATAAAATTTCATCAAGTCAATTTATGGTTCATACACTTAAATACTGATATCTAAAGGCATTATCTTAGTGAAGGTGAAAGCCAGGCTTTCACTAAAGTTCAACCATCCTCCCTGATCCTAACTCCACCTGATTGTGACTCCACCTTGGCCAAAAGCAAGACTGCCTCTTCAAGTCTACAACCACCCACTGCCTCTGTGCATGCTTCAACCAATTCACGATCGACCCCACTGTATGTTTTCACCCTCTACCATTAACTATATAAATGACTGTATTTTGCATTAAAGGTGGAACAGTTCTTGAAACACTCCCCAGAGTCTACACGGTGACCCTGAGCACTCATCCTACTGGTCTGAGTTTCTGTTACGCCCAAAAGTACAACATCTTAGGTTCACTAGTCACTTAACAGCTCAGCACTATTAGCAAAATCAAGTCTCAAATTATGAAATCCTACATGTGGCCAGAGACTTTATTTCACAAGCATTATTTTCATAGATGTGTGCATCAGAAGACAAAATCTGTGTGAGAATGTGAATGAGTAAAGCATATCTATCAGGAATAATTTGAAAAATAAGCTGACATAAAGGGAAATAAATGTCAGATTTTTTTATAACAGAAATAATACAGAAGCCATTTGATGACCAGAACCTTTTCTTCAAGTTCAAATCCTATATTCTTATTAAAAATTATTTCATTAAAGCCATTAGGTTAAAAAGCTATTAAAGTGGACCAGGGATTTAGCTCAGTGGATTGGCACCTGCCTTGCAAGAGCAAGGACCCAGGTTCGATCTCTGGTAACCACATATAACAATGCGGGCATGGAGACTCACGCCCACCAGTAATCTTTACCACATACCACAGTGCTTGGCATGGTGGCTCACACCTGTAATCCCAGCACTTGTGAGGCAGAGGCAGGAGGATTGCTGTAAGTTCAAGGCTGACCAGGGTGCCAGCCTGAACTACAAAGTGAAACCCGTCTTGTAAAAAAAAAAAAAGCTCTTAAAGTAAATTTCCAGTGGGGCATGACGGATAACATCTGTGATCCCCAGCATTCTGAGAGGAGAGGCAGGAGGTTCGCCTCAAGTTTGAGGTCAGCCTGAACAACATATTAAACTCAGGGCCAGCCTGAACTATAAAATGAGACCCAATCTGAAAAAGTTTTAAAAAATAAAATAAAGTGGGCCAGGGATTTAGCTGAGTGGTACCTGCGTTTGCCTTGCAAGCACGAGGTCCTGAGTTTGATCCCCTATTGCCACATACAACAATGCCAGGTGTGGTGACTCACACCTATCAGTAATCAGTACTGATGTTTCTTGCTAAAATCTATGCAATAAGAATAGTGTACAAAATTACAATTTTTTGTAGGTTTTCCATTACATTTCAGACATATCTTGGCATTCTCATTAACAATGTAATGAAAATAGGATATAACAGGTGGCCTTATATTTTCTACATGGGCTAAAGTAGGAGTAGGTCATAGTACTGCATGATTATCTTCTAAAAATTTATTTCTAAAATAATCATATAGTAATTTTGTTCTATAGCTCTTCCCTCTATCATATCCATTGCATTATGCACTTAAAAAATAATACCACTGTCCTCACTTTCAGGAACTAAGTAAATTTAACCTTTGTATGGCTTGTATTTCAATGTCTGTCCAAGTATATGAAATACAGTTAAAAGATGTGAAATTATTTCTATTTACATAACATGATAAATAAATTATTGCTATAACATCAGTAGCTTTTTACTGTAAAAATTTAAAGCACAAAAACCTTGTTTCAGGGCCGGGGAGTTAGCTCAGTGGTTCCGGCGCCTGTCTTGCAAGCGCAAGGACCTGGGTTCGATTCCCCGGTAACCACATACCTATACTGGGTGTGGAGACTCACGCCCAGCAGCAATCAGTACCGCATACTACAGTGCCGGGTGTGGTGGCTCACGCCTGTAATCCCAGCACTCGGGAGGCAGAGGCAGGAGGATTGCTGTGATGTGAGTTTGAGGCTGAGCTCAGGGCCAGCCTGAACCACAAAAGTGAGACCCTGTCTCAAAAAAACCTTAAAAAAAAAAAAAACCTTGTTTCATAAATGGATGTGAATATTGTACATTAAGGCAAACTGACCCAGTAATAGAGTGCTATAAAATAAGCACATCAATAATCCCAGAACTCTGGAAACGTAAAACAGATAAGTCCAGCCAGGCCTTGAATTTTAGCAAGACCTAGACTCAAAATAAAAAATTTAAAATGGCTGGCCCTGCATTGACTTCCCTGTACACACACATGTACACACACACACACACACACACACACACACACACACACACACAAAGGGAGGAGTTGTGAAGGCCACAGTGCATTCAATCTGCAAGTACTGAAAACAAAACAAAACCACATATATCAGTAGGAATGTGTGATCTGCCTGTTTTCCTTTGTTCTTTTTAAAATTTGTTCTTGTTTCATTTATTTCTGAACATACTACAATAAAGTAATCACTACTGTTAAATAAGTTTAACATAAATTAAAAACAGTCCAAAAAGGAAAAAAAAAAGATTTTAAAAGATATTTAGAATTTCCCTCAAAGAAAAGTCTAAGCCCAGATGGCTTTACTGGGAATTCTGTTAAATATTTAAAGAACAATTAAAACCAATTTTTCACAAACTCTTTTAGAAACTAGAAAGGACATTTCCCAATTCATTCTATAAGGCAAATTATCATTTCAACCAAATCAAAGGACATTACAAGAAAAGAATGCTATATAATATTATTTCTTATGAGTGAAAACATCTACCAAAAAATATCTATCAGGCTGAATTCAGCAACATTAAAAAATAATTAATGATTATACCTCATCAGCAAGTGGAATTTATTCCAAGAGTACAAGCTTAATTTAACATTGAAAAATCAGTTGAGGTGATACACCATTATCAGTAGAATAAAGTACAAAAACTACATTATCAGTACTGTCTTCAGAAGCTAAAAACTACATAAATTTAAAACTACATAATCATCTCAATAGATGCAGAAAATTAGTGAAAAATATAGTATATTGTATCAGAAACTTGTAAGAAGCTAGAAACAGAATATTAGACATGGATGAAAGACCCTCAGCTAACATCTTCCTCAGAGTGAAAGCCTAAAATTTTCCTCGACCATCAGACAGAGGCAGAGTGGAGAGGAAGAGGAGACACAAAAAGAATTCAGATGTTATGTACTTGTACTAACTTTCCACAATGAGTATGATCATTTTGAACCACTAACATGTACTGATAAAAATTTAAAAATACCCTTAAACAAAGACAATAAATAAATATTTCCTCCCTAAGTTAAAAAAATAAGACAAAAATTTCTGTTCTTACCATTCCAACTTAATTTTGCTCTGGAGGTTTGAGTAAGGGCAATCAGGCAAGAAAATGACATTTAAAAGTCCACACTAGAATTAACAATCTGAAGATTAAGAAATTTTTATTTCTGGGCTGGAGATTTAGCTCAGTGGTTCCAGTGGTGTCTGCCTGGCAAGTGCTAGGTCCTGAGTTTGATCCCTAGTACCACATATCACAATGCCGGGCATGGTGGGTCATGCCCGGAATCCCAATACTTGGGAGGCAGAGGCAGGAGGATTGCTGTGAGTTCAAGTCTACATAGTGAGTTCAGGGCCAGCCTGAATTACAAAGTGAGACCCTGTCTCCAAAAAAATAAATAAATAAAATAAAAAGATGGAAAAAATATTCAATGCCACAGGAAACCTGAAAAAAGGAATAGCTATCTTAATTTTACACAATATGAATTTCAAGACAAAACTGAAAAAAAAAAGACAAAAGAAGATCTCTGTATATTGGTTCATAGAGTAATTCAACAGGAAAAGACAATTATAAATATATATGCAACAAATACTGCTATGTCCAACTTCATAAAACAAACACTACAGGACACAAAAAATTAGACAAACACCAACACAATTCCAGTGGCGGACCTCAATATCCCACTGACACAAATAAACTAGAGACACACACAAAAAAATCAACAAAGTAATACTAGGATTGAACCAAACCTTCAAACAAATAAACAACAGATATCTACAGAACGTTTAATCCAAGAAAAGAATACACATTCTTCTCAGTGGTACATGCGACATGCTGTAAAACAGACCGCAATAGCCCATAAAGCAAGCTTAATTGCCAAAAATATCTCATGCTTTTATTACATCATCCTGCACTGAAACTAGAAAGCAATGGCAAAAAAAAAAAAAAAAAAAAAAAAAAAAAAAAAAAAAAAAAAACAGAGATATTATCAAACATATGGAAATTAAGTAACACTTTTTTTTGGCTTTGTTTTGTCTTGCCACATAGTCCAGACTGTCCTTGAACTCACTATATAGCCCAGGCTAGCTTGATCTCATAGCAATCCTCCTGACTCTGTCTCCCAACTCTTAAGATTACAGGTAGTGTGCCACCATACCTGGTCAAACAACATTCTCTTGAACAATGAGTGGATTATATATGAAGTAAAGGATGAAATTAGACTGTTGCTGGAGTGTAATGATAATGCTAGAACAACACACCAGAACCTATGAGTCACAATGAAAGCAGTCCTAAGAGGTAAGTTTATAGTGGTGAATACTCACATCAGGAAAAGAGCTCAGATAAATAACCTAATCATTCACTTCAAGGTCTTAAAAAAACAAGAACAATCCAAATTGAAAGCTAATATGAGGAAGGAAATTATAAACATCAGTGCAGAAATTAATGAAATTGAGACTAAAGAATCAATGATTCAAAGAGATATTTCTTAGAAAGAATAAACAAAATGGACAAATTCTTAGCCACGCTTACCAAAATAAGTAAAGAGCCAAACCTATGCAAATGGAAGTAACAGAAGCAAAGTCACAATGGATTCAACTGAAATCTAAAGAATCACTAATTCCTGCTTTGAGAACCAGTATATTAATAAAATGGAATGTCCAAAAGGAATGGATACATTCCTAGATACACATGAACTACCAAAATTGAACCAAGAAGATATAAAAATCCTAAATATCTAATTTCAGTCAATGAAACTGAAAAAGTATTAAAAAAGAAAATTATCAACTAAGGAAAGCAAGGTCACTAAAGATTCACTGCTAGATTCTACCAGAAGTTCAGAGAATATCTAACGCCCACACAAATTCTTTAATGAAATTCAAAAGAAAGCAGTATTCCCGAAGTCATTCACAAAAGCAAGTATTACCCTGATTCCAGACCAGAAAAAGACACACACAAAAAAAGAAAATAATAGGCTGATCTCTTTAATGAAGACTCTCAATAAGATATTGGCAAACAAAATGCAACAAATCATCAAAAAGATCACACATCATGACCAACAAGCTTCATCCCACAGATGCAAGGATGGTTCAACATACCCAAATCAATAAATGTAATATGCATTACAGAAGCAAGGAGAAAAATCATATGAACATTTCAACAGACACATAAAAAACATCTAACAAAATCTAACATCCATTCATGATTTTTAAAAAATACCTTAGGGGCCAGGGATTTAGCACAGTGGTTCTGGCGAATGTCTTGCAAGTGCAAGGGCCTGGGTTCCATCCCTGGTAACCACGTACAACAAAGCCCGGCAAGGCGACTCACGCCCACCAGCTATCAGTACCACATACCACAGTTCCAGGCATGGTGACTCACACCTGCAATTCCAGCACTTGTGAGGCAGAGGCTGGAGGACTACTGTGAGTTTGAGGCTGAAAGCAAGACTCTGTCTCAAACAAACAAACAAACAAACAAAAATGCCACCTTAATTAGGGCCCAGGGATTTAGCTTAGTGGTTCTGGCACCTGCCTTGCAAGCACAAGGTTTTGAGTTCTTCAACCTCTGGTAACCCCTTACAAAATGCCAGATATTGTGACTCATGCCTACCAGTAATCAGTACCACATACCATAATGCTAGGTGTGGTAGCTCACATCTGTAATCCCAGCACTCGGGAGGCAGAGGCAGGAGGATTGCTGTGAGTTCGAGGCTTGCTAGGGCTATATAGTGAGCTCAGAGCCAGCTTGAAGTACAAAGTGAGACCCTTTCACACACACACAAAAAAAAGTGGCTGGGGATGTAGCCACTGGTTTAATCCTCAGTACTGAAAAACAGGCTTTGAGATTTAAGTAATTTTCCCCAACAACTGGTATATAGTAGAAGCTGACATTTAAGTGTATAATCTTAAACACTATATAATAGCATTCTCCCAATCATTATGATGAATTACATGGTCAAGATGAAATGACAAAAGCTCCCAATTTCCAACATTACAGTTCCCACCTGACTCATTTCTTATACCAAATAAAAACAGTTTCTGCACCTGTAGAATAAACCACAGTAATTTGAAATGACTTAACAATGCCTTTTCATGGACTAGTCACACTGAAGAAATATCAGGCAACAAACTAGTTAAGACAATAATAGGGAAAAATATTTTTTAAAACCCAAAGATCATAAAAATAAAAACTGCAAAAAGTATTATTCCCCCAAGTTCTTCCCAATTGAAGGAGTCACAGAATTTGCACACACACAACAGATATATACTTAGTGTAAAAAATTATTCACTGCATTTGGGTTGTACAGTATGTAATATCTACTCTAACAAATCAGAAACCTCTTTCTTACTTTAGGTATTTTAGTCACCCTCTAAAGTCCCCAAAAAGGACTATGGCATACTAGAAAGCAACTAATTAAGTACCTGGAGATTTTCTGAAAACTCTAAGAAAAATGTTACATAGTTTTACTATTTGCTCTAGGCCTGAAATAAGATTAAATAATATCTGTGAATGAGCTTGAATGAAAAGCAATCTTACTTCATGATTTAACATTTCCAAAAAATTGTTTAGATACCAAGACAAATTTTTTAAGAATCATTTCTCCTAGTCAATATCTCTTTTCTTGTTAGAAATTAATATAATTAAAATGGAAAATTTACTCATCAACCTGGCTCAGGGAGAATAATTTTCATATCCCAAAGTGGGTAATTTCATTTCATTAACTTAAGGCATTATTATGATAGCCTGATTTAGTACAACTTTTCAAAATTTTCAACATGTTTGTTTAAAACAATCACAGCTGTCATTTTTAAATAAACCTAGCAATTACATCTCTATGATTTCTCTTTGATGGAGTTTATAATTAAATGCATCATCATTCTGTCATTGAGCTACATTTCTATTTTTTGTTTGAGGTACAGTCTCATACAGTTTAACTTGCTATCCTCCTGCCTCAGCCTCACAAAGTGTGGATATTATAGGTTTGTGCCACCACACCAGACACAATTACATTACTATACCTTTCCAAGCATGAGATTCAGAACTATAATGTGCTCAAAGAATTAAAAAAGTCCAAAATTAGATGGCCTCAAAATTACATATTTAAGATTTTGCAGGTTTAAAATTTGGTATTTCTTAAGCCCATCATTTCTGCAAACAGAATAGAAAGCAACAAAGATGTATGCATGTGTAAAAGCAGTATTTTTTTTTTTTT
>PVIR01017598.1:0-10105 GCA_004026965.1 Petromus typicus | reverse complement strand
ACCCATCTATGAAGTTATTATGTTAGAGCCAGGTCTTTAGCTCAGTACAGCTATGCCTGCCCCATAAGCACCAGGTCCTGAGTTCAATCCCTGGCACCACGAGGAAAAAAAATGTCTCAAGTGACTTCTAATGTCTGGAGCCACTTTCTAGTCCTATTTCAAACAATTCCATGTAGTTGAACTTTTTATCTTTCTATTTACATTCTTCAGTATTTTTGTTCCCTCAAATGTTTTTAAGCTGTTGACCTAATTTCTTATACTTCTCTTAGGAACTGTCCTCACTTTCCCTTCAACCACATGCTACGGCAAAAAACAGGGTAGTGAAATCATTACACTCATCCCATTGAATTTTTGTACAAAAAAAAATAAAATTCCTCAGAGACACAGAGCTTTCAAAGGTACTAGATTTGGGTTGTAGATTTTGTGATATCTGCTTTAGCAAATCAGAAACTTCTTTCTTAGTTTAGGTATTTTAGTCCTGTTCCAAACAAAGTCAATCATGAAGTGTCTTCTGAATAACTGAGCTATTATAGTATCTCTGCTTAGTGTATAGAGCATCACGGGCTTGGAACGCAGCAGGTAAGTGCTTAATCAGTATGTCTACATCTTGTTATGTCTAATCATCCATTTATATGTTTTTGCACACACAGAACAGAGTAGCCATACATATATAGTTTTCTTTTACACACACAGAAGTGGCAGAAGGAAGTATTCCAAACTGTTAAACCTATCTACGAAATAGGGTATGAAGGAGAAGGCTGGGATTTAGTTCAGTGGTTCCAGCACCTGCCTTGCAAGTGCAAGGGCCCAGGTTCAGTCCCCGGCAATCATATATAAAAAAGCCAGGAGGCAGAGACAGGAGGATTGTTGAGTTTGAGGCTAGCCTGGATTACACAGTGAGTTCAGGGTCAGCCTGAACTACAAAGCAAGACCCTGTCTCAAAAAAAAAAAGAATATGAAGGAGATGAGAACTAAAAAGGATATTTACTTTGTTCTGTTTTTTCCTATATTTTTAAATCAACCCTGAATTTCTTATTGATAATTCATATCTAGGTTTATTCTTGTATCCAAAAAGATAAGGCAAGCACAACAGATCACTTTTACACTGTTCACATGAGATGCTTGCTGTTGTATACCTGTCAATCACACCTGACTCATCTTTTGGGGACAAGAAATTTGGAGAATACTAACCACATTTTTGTCTTTTAAAGCCCAGCTAAACAGCATGGTTTTAAGTCATACTTCAGGGTACACCAATTTCCTTTCAGACTTACAGTTGTCCAATTTCTGATTCGTGACACATTATCTTCACCAAATCCACACACATAAAACGCAGGTGAAGTGGTGATCCAGAAACTCTAACTGCCTTCCCAGACACAAGTACCTTTGTGTTTCCTTTCAAATCCCACAGGAGAAATTCTATTTCTTTTAATTTTCCTTAGTATACACTTATAGTACAAAAAGATCATATTCATTGTGAAGATGAATATGCATATAACACATCTTAATGTTTTTTACTACTTCTTTGCCTTCTCTTGATCCCTTTCCAACGATTTTTTTTTTTAAACATTTTTTGAGACAGGGTATTGCTTTGTAGTTCAGGCTGACTCCGAACTCACTATGTAGCCCAGACTCACAGCAATCCTCCTACCTCTGCCTCCTGATTGCTGAGATTACAGGTGTAAGCCACTACACCCGGCCTCAAAGATTTATCTTAATTCCTACTGTCTACCTTTTATTTTTGTGCCTTACTTATTTATACCTCAGATTTCTCATTTAAGAGAAAATGTGGTGGTTAAGCTTGTGTGTTTAATTTATCTAACATTATTGTCTCACAGTAAACCCATTTTCCTACAAATGACTCAAATGTATCCTTTTTATGGCAGAGTACCACTCCTTTGTGAATAACTATCACAGGGTTTATATTATCTATTTATCTGTTGATGGACATACAGAACATTTCCAAACTTCAAAGCTTTAGCTATTTCTACTTCAACATGGGTGCACATATATCACTGTAATATGAAGTCTTTAACTCTTTCAGGTAGATAGTTTGAAGGGGAATAGCTGGATTGAATGGAATTTCTATTTTTAATTTTTAAGGCATCTCCAAGCTGATTTCCATAATGGTCATATTAGTTTACATTGCCACTAACAATGTAGAAGTTATTTTTTCCTCCACAATCTTGCCAGCATTTGCTGTTGTTTGATTTCTTGATGATAACCATTGTATCTGGGGTAAAATAGAATGTTAGTGTTGTTTTAATTTGCATTTATCTGATCACCAGAGATGTTGACCATTTTTTAATGTATTTTTAATCTCATTTTTTTGAGACAGGACTCACAATGTAGTTCAGGCTGGCCTTGTACTCAGTCACGATCCTCCTGCCTCAGGGCTCCAGGTGCTGGGACTGTAGGTATGCACCACCACACTCAGCTTTTTTATGTATTTACTAGCTAGTCTGACAAACTGGGTATTGACATATGGACCAATAAAAGCTACCTCTAGACCACACTTAACAAGAAAAGAAAACTGCAATAATAAAATACTGAGTCAAACCAAATACTGACACACCATAAATATCTACTAAATCCAACAAGCACACCAACACTAATAGCAAAGAATCCAATAACAATCACATAGAATCAACCAATTATATATATAGTAATGCCAGTAAAGATGCAGCGCTGGGGAAGAGGAAAACAAAAGAAATAAAATTTGAAAACTAAAACATAGATGAGGCAAGAAAAATGAGACAAAGAATATTATTAATGAATAAAAGAAGTAATGGAATTAAATAAAATGGAAACAAAAACACAAAAGAAAAAAATGAAAGCAAAATAAATGAAAAAAGAGAAGGAAGTAACACCCAAATACCCCAAAGAATGAAAAAAGAAATGATGTCTAAAAAGTCCTTCCATGTTAATGAACAAGGGGCTCCTTTCCAAGTTCTGTAGTGTTGGAATCCACAGGATCTGGGATCACTACTAACTACATTTACATATAAATGCCACATCCTGCCTGCCTTCCAGCTAAGCACGGCTGGTCAGTGATGTCCACCCCAGCTTGGAGTCACATCAGCTGCTCCACAATTTCGTGTCCCTCCACAAGGCCCACAAGACACCTGTTTTACAGCCTGAGTCTGTTAAGCAGCACCCTGATCCAGGGTAGAAGCATCCAAGCTGAGGAGTATCCCTGCTCACCTTGGGAGATGAGAACAAGACCACTGAGCTCCGCTCTGCACTCAGGCAGTGAGGAACGGGTACCAGGCAGTTCGCTGAACTTAATACCAGCACGTTCAGACCCAGCCCCCTCCAAAAGCCAACCCGAGGGCCTGGCTTCTCACTATGGAGGGTGGGGAACCTATGTCTTTCCTAGCCTGAGTTTAAATTTCTCAAGAGGTTCTTTGTTAGCCTGAACCCTCTCCATGCCTGTCTCTTGCAGCCATCTCTGACGGTCTCTGAGGTAATCATCCCAGAAAGCCTGAAGTATGGTTGTTCTATAGGTCAATCTTAAACAATAAATCACTTCACAGAGTGGCTCCTGAAAATACTCTTGTGCAGTGGGTGCTACACTGGATTTCTTCTCCAACTCTAGCCTGCCACACACTCATTTTCAGAGTGAACCCCCACAGTTTTTGTTAACAATGGGCTTCTGCTTTACCAGTGCTGCCAGCTGGATCTGTTGTTTCCCCCTGGGGCCACTGACCCTCTCTGGGCTTACCTTTCACATCACAGACGGGGTTCCCACCCCAGGAGCTGGGGTTGGCCTTCTAGACTGCTTTGCTCTTCTGTCTGTACTGTGGTCTATTTCTCAAGCTACTCTATAGTTTCCAGTTTCCTGTCAACTGCTTCCTTATTCCCAGAGATCTACTGCTTTTTTAACCAAGTTGTTTCCAGCTATCTCAATACCGGGTCCTGGAAAAGCTGCATTTTGCTGTTTTTACACATTTTTAATCCCCTAAAGGAAATACACTCTTAAAAATTCAAAATGTGGTAGATTCAAGTCTATGGTTATCAAGGATACACGAGTCAGGTGATTCTCTTGTGGATTTGTACCCTCAACCCACACCCCCCACCAAACTGGTAACTGAACTCTGGTACACTCTACTACTCAGCTACATCTTTACCCTTTACGTTTTTGAAACCAAGGTCTTCTGAACTTGTCTAGACTAGCTTTCCATTTGGGTCTTCCTTCCTCAGCCTCCCAATTAGCTGGGTAAGTTACAGGCATGAGGGACCATGCTCAGCTGGCTTCTCTTTTTTTCAAAAAGATTGTTAATGTTTGTTTTCTCTTTCAGGCTTAACTTGTTTGGTTCAGTTTTCACTCTTTTTTACCTAGCTGCGCTTTATTTGTTGTGTAGTTAGAATAATTATATTGATTTCTGCAGTGTGAGGGATCGAATCCAGAGTCTTACATGTAGTAATCATATACTTTCCTGATAAACTTTAAGCAGAATGTTTTCATTTGCATAAAAGTAATGAAAAACATACCTATGAACAGTGCATTCATGGTTAGATTGGTTATGATCATTGAATTGTACTTTCAGCTACAACCTGTATTACCACATTCATTCAACATAATAATGTGAGACGTAACTTGCAAAAGAACACAAAACTGTAACATAATAGAACAATGATGTTAATATTTTATTGTTTACTGTTTACTATATTTTCTTTGATACTTGCTATAATTAGAAAGCAATGCTTTAATCTTTCTCACCTCCAGCTAGCCAGCTTATTATTTAATGAACTTAACTTGGCTGTTTTTTACTGCTTGAATCTCCACTACATTCTCTTTCTCCTTCAGTTCTTACATTAGCAGAATTAGAATACCAATAAAATAAATTTTAAAAGGATAATTAGAATAATGCTATCATCTGTTTCCTAATGACTCACATTAGTGTTTCTCATTTCCTACATATATTTTATTAATTTCCTACAAAAAGTTTAACCAAATAAAGACCATCTCTACATACATCTGCGTGTCCTCAAAGTTTCTACCTTCAAATAGACCCACTGTACCTAAGCATCAAGTGGCTGAAAAAGATACCACAGATCCTTTGGACTGTTTGCTTCAGAGGATTTCATCTTTCCATCTTGTCATTCCCTTTTAGAGCCTTCTATCTCTCAGCCCTTAGAATCAATCAGTGTAATTGCTTTTCCAACTTCTCAAAAGACAATGACTTTCCCAGACCTTCTGCACCTTGCCACTACCGACTTCCCCTCCCAACTGATACTGTCCAGATTTTTCCTCCTGTTATTGTTACTGTCACTATGGTCCATGCCAAAAAGTGCTACTCACAGTGCTATCCAATAGATTAGAATATCCAGAAACAACTCTAGACACACTAAACCACCTCATCTTTGACAAAGGAGCCAAATATCCTCAATGGACAAAAGACAGCCTCTTTAACAAATGGTGATGGAAAAACTGGATTCAACCTGCCAAAGACTAAAACTAGACCTCTCTATCTCTTTTACCATAGCTAAACTAAAGTCAAGGTGGATTAAAGACCTAAATATTCAAACAAAAACACTAAACCTGCTGCAAAACAGGTAAAGTAGAACACTTGGAGACACTGGCTTGGAGACACTGGCTTAGGGAAAGACTTTATGAAAAAAACCTCTATAGCATGAGGACTAGCAGAAGGAATCAACAACTGGAATTTCATCTTATTAAAAAGCTTCTGCCCAGGCTGGGGATTTAGCTCAGTGGTTCTGGCACTTACCTGGCAAGTGCAAGGTCCTGGGTTCAATCCTCGGTAACTACATATAATAATGTCAGGCGTGATGGTTCATGTCTGTAATCCCAGCACTTAGGAGGAAGAAGCAGGAGGATTGCCAAGAGTTCCAGGCTAGCCTGGGCTACAAAGTAAATTCAGGGTCAGCCTAAACCATCAGGCAAGACCTTGCCTTAAAAAACTAAAAATAAAGATTTTAAAAAAAAGCTTCTGCCCAAATGCTCATCAACCGGAGATTGATATTTTTTAATAAAATGAAGTATTACTCTGCCATGAAGAATAAGTTCAGGTCATTTATATTCAAATGGACATAACTTAAGGAAATAATCTTAAATGAAATAAATAGGTCACAGATATGTAAATACTCTATCTTTCCTCTAGTATGAGAAACTTAAGATGTAAATGAGTCCTAAAACATATAATAGATACTATGAAATAGAAAATATTTAAAGGGAAAAGGGGACAGGGGTAAGTAAGGGGAAGAAAAAATCTGATGGTAAAAAGAAGCAAAGCATGTGTGTATAGGGGGCAGGGCATGGGAAAACATAAGAGTAAGTTGTGTCATATACTGGTACAAAATCTCAATGTTGAGTGTGATCACAATGTGTATATAATATATACCAATAAAAATTTTTTTTAAGAAAGTGTTGTCCAATGGATCCCAGTTCTTGTGTCATTTGGTACTGGCCTACAAGACAAATACAGACCCTGGGAATATGTTGTTGCTGGTTTTAAAAATATTTATAGCAACTTGACACAGCAATACTTATATCTATTGGATTTAATACAACATTCGGCTTGCATTTAAAAATTTTGTTCTAATAGTTTATTTCTATTATCTTTTACAGAACTATCCTACTAAAATAGACTGGACTTTTTAAAAATTGTTTTTCACTGGTCTCAGCAGCATGTTTCTAAAGTAAATGTGACTAAGTCATACTTCTGCTGAAAACTCTTCAGTGATTCCTGTAAACTTCAAGACAAAAGCCTAAATTCATTAAGATGGTGTTTCAATGTTCTTAATCTTGGCCCAACTACTCTACAGCAGAACTCTCAAACTGGTATGTTTGGTGCTGCTTTGAATAATACTGCCTAGGGAAGCTGGTGGCAGGTGGAGTTCCATATCCACAATAGTAGTCTTGGAAAAATAACAGTCTTATTCTTGTATTCACATATTCTACAGACCTTTTCTGTATGTTTCATAAAGTGGAAAGAGTCAAGAAAACCTTTATGTATGAGTTGTCTATTACACTATGTAGAAAACATGCTGCAACAATTATCAAAAGCTTGTCCTTTCCCTTACATATCTAAATTACTATTTCTACTCCACATTTCTCCTTTCTGAACTATGAACAGATTCTACACATCTCGATAGTGTTAACATCCAAATTAAATATGTATGCTGGGCATGGCAGCGCACATCTGTAATCCCAGCACTTGCAGGTCAAGATAAGAGGACTGCCACAAGTTCAAGGGCAACATGAGCTACATAGCAAGTTCAAGGCCAGTCTGAACCGATAGTGAGACCCTGTTTCAAACCCTCCTCTAAAACACAGGTTTAAATGGGTAACCAATCACAGATCAGTGAGAAAATATGGGCTAGGCAAACTAAATAGCATGTTGTTTTCCTTTCGAGATGTGCTTCTCTTATACTGCAGTAAATCTCAGTGAACTACAACTCCTTGTTTTTCATACTCATTATTTGCCCAGTTCAATAGGATTTTAGCTCCAGTCAACTACTCTTCACATCTTTACCTCCTGAATGAAGTCAAGACCATGGCATCTGAATTACTGCCAAGAGCTACTTAGTTGCTGCTTCTACCCCTGCTGCACTAAAATTCATTCTCAGGAGAGCAGCCAGGAAAAATGAAAATTAAAGTCGTGTCATGAACTGGTACAAATTCTCAATGTTGACTATGATCATAATGTATATATAAAATATACCAATAAAAGCAATTAAAAATATTTTGAAATTTTAAAAAATGTATTTTAAAAAGATAGCAGCTTATATACCAGCAGTATATAAGTTTATATACTTAAACTTTAAGTATAACTTAAAACATAACTTAGACTATATAATCTCTTCTTCAAAACTCTCCAATGGTTTCATATCTCAAGTAGAAAAAAGGCTATATTCCTGCAATAATTTACCAAGTCTCATACGACTTGGTTCTTTCTCTTTCATTCCCTTTTCCCTATTACTTTGCTCTTTACTTACTTGCATCCAACCAAATTGGTCCCTTTGCTATTGCTTGACCACACTAAGCACAGTTCTACCTCACAAGGGCCTTCACCGATAGTTATCCTGCCTAGAATACTCTTGCCTCATTGTACTCTGTGATTTTATTTTCACTTGCTTTAAATCTCTACTCAAATGTTATCTATCAGTCAGGCCTTTACTGATCACCCTCAAGTAAACCGGTATCCATTCCACTAAGCCCCACTGTGTCCCATTTACACTATCTTATTCTTCCCCCAGCACTTATTACCACATGGCCCGCTGGAATCTCACTTGTCTATCGTAGGGTCCTCCTCCTCTGGACAGAGGGAAGAAGTAGAGGCTTTGCCAGTTTTGTTCACCGTTCTGTCTTACCTAGAACTATGCCTGGGACATAAGCACTCAGAAGATATTGCTGCATGAGTAAATAATTATGGTTTCCTGTTACTGAGACTTGGATAATTCAGTTGATACTGCCTATAGGCCCTTTTCCCATATTCTTGTCCCTTTGTTACATTGTACTTTTAGATGAAGTAAGGGAAATAACTCTATAAGGAAGCTTTGCCTGAACCTCACCCTTCATCTTACTCTATACATTGACTATAGATTCATTAAAGTTAATGGAAAAGTAAGTCCACTACTAATCATTTACACAGACAAGTTTTACTACCTTTTTTCAATAATGGTTCAAATTTGTGAACCATATTTCTCCAACCAGAAAACACTGTTGCATTCTCACTACAGATTCTACCTGTTACTTCCTCACTGCACTTAGCGCTTCTCTTATGTAACACCATATAGACTGTTCCAAGAGTCAGACAGCTGAGAATACACTAGCATTCTGTTGAATGTAGGACCAAGATAATGCCAAGAAACACCTATGTTTTAATATTTCCCATGTTGTCATGACTGCAAATATGGTAAAGCTTCTTCCCAGACTTATTTTAGTCATTACTCTTTTCAATTCCAATTTTTTAGAAAAAATTTTACTAGTGTTTGTAATACCTAACAACTACATTTCAATTCCAATTTATACCTGTCTCAGATTATACAAGCTGAGATAGCGTAAACTGAGGAATTTTTCCCCAGGCAACTTTCTCCTAAGCCTAAGCCTCAACACCACTACGACCAACCTCCTGATCAACGTATCTTTCCATGAAGATAAAGCCCTCATCCAGAGCAGGGAAGGCAAACAAGAAGCTCCTGGTCCAACTCTATCTTTCACCAAGAAACCACACAGCTAACAGCCAGTAAAGTAAGCCTGGAGCATCCCCACACCATTCATAGCAGTGGCCTGATGTCATCTTTTCCTCTGTCCAGTCCTTACTCCATGACACTTCAGTTCCCAGCTTCTGGCTCTTTTTGCATCCCTGGTTACCATGCCCTTGTAGCTTATTTGCTCACTGAACTCACACTTGCTTAGCTTATTAGTTGGTACTTTCTGACATGTTTAGTTAAGTCCCTTTTTACTGTTCACTGCCTTGGGCAAGAGGTCCCTCTCAGCTTCAAAGCCTTAGAGACCCACTAGAGTTTCTGGGCCTTTGGCACAACATCTACCTCTTCCAAGAAGTGTGAAATCCTGTGGCTAAATACTTTTGTTTGGGAGATGAAGAAGTAGCTCAGCAGTGCAGCATATGTTTAGCATGCACAGGATTTAGGTTCAATTCATGACAGCAAAAGAGGAAAAGGAGGGAGACATTTCTCAGAAATTCTGTTCTACATTACAGCAACTTAATTATATCATGAGCTGCAGTTTTCTTTCTTCATTTTTTTCTGATACCTGGAATGGAACTTGAGACTTTGCATGTTGTGTGGCAGGTACTGAAACCACTCAGCTAAATCCCAAGCCCAAGTCACTTTTTTCTTAATTTCCTTTCTCTACTCAATGTTATACATCCTGCTTATAAATAAGATCATATTTCTATGTATTATTTCTAAATATAATTTCTTTTTTTTTTTTTTTAGGTTTTTTGAGACAGGGTCTCGCTTTGTGGTTCAGGCTGGCCCTGAGCTCAGCCTCCAACTCACATCACAGCAATCCTCCTGCCTCTGCCTCCCGAGTGCTGGGATTACAGGCGTGAGCCACCACGCCCGGCACTGTGGTATGTGGTACTGGTTGCTGCTGGGTGTGGGTCTCCACACC